>JAUCNO010001476.1:3107622-3118549 GCA_032353835.1 Enteromius viviparus
GGAATGGGATGGCACTTCAGTTCATAGAATGAGTAAAGGCAGGTGAGCGAATACTTTTGGTAATATAGTGTATATCGTACAATATACAGTATTATGCGCATCTCATCAGTAAAGCCTGTTCTTTGATTAGCGCTAAATCTCCGTCAGCTGTATTTAGAAGGAACGCCAGCTTATACACAGAGCCGTAGATCGCTGACAAGCTGCGCGTTGAGTTTCGCGGGTGATTCAACGCACAGCTTGTCAGTGATGAACGGCTATGAACATTTATGCGCTCCTGAAGAGTTCTGCGTTCAAGTGCACGCAATAGGCTTAAGCTTGCAGCAAAATCCCAGCTAAAGGAATTACCATGAATATGTCGGGGAACATAGTAGGAAGATATATTATTTAATTTTTAAATTGCTAGCGAAAATGTATCGTTCAGGAACCGGTATCGAACTCAAGGTATCAAAGTATTTTGAACGATACCCAGCTCTAGTCTATACACAGACTGTTTAGTGCTGCTCGGAGGTGGCATGAATGCATTTACACAGAAATGGCACCTTTATACTGTGTTAAGTGAGGTGGATCAGAGCAGCTATGATTTAGCCTCGCTTTTATGCAGAATTGCATCTGAATTGCACAGAATTTTGAGAAGGCACAGAACTGACTGTAAAGAGTCAGATTTAACATTGTAGCATTAACATTGACTTCAGATTGTGACTGAGAAATCTTCCCTAGTGTTGCCTGATCTTTTTTCACCCAACTGAAGAATCACTCACATGAAGTTAATGGTTCGTTCCATGCGTGAGCAATAGCAAATAGGGTTGCTTGACTTGGTGAACAAGACGAACTCAAAGCAGCTGGAAAGACAGACCGCTGGTTGAACAGGTGAAGATTATCCGGAGGAAATATGCATGTGGTTTGCGTGCTGAGTCATATTCAGGGCAAAGAGTTGTAGAGCAGTGGCTCTTTGTCTTGGGGATTGATTTGGTATCTTGAAACAGAGCAGAAAATCATCCCACACACATGCACACCTTTCACACACACATATATGCACACACATGCAGACATTGTAGTGTGTCGTTTCATCCCACATTCTGACTTCTGAAAATTGTCCGTGAGGAGATAGTCACCAAACTTTGCATATGTTCTTGAAATCAATTTGACAGTACATTTCCTCTATCTGCTGACAAAGTGTCTGTCTATTTTTTTGACCTCTGCTACTGTTGCATTGTTCATTAGTAGGTGGCTCTTCGTTGTAGTATTTCCGGGATAAAGTGGTTTTACTTGTTGTCAGTAGTATAACAAATATCCGACATTGTTTTTAGCTTTTTTTCTGGATTATTTCTTAAATACAAAGCACAAAATGTGTATTCCTTATGTATTGAGAGTAAAAATATTGTTCATACTGTAGTAGACCATATTGTATTCCACAAGCCTTGCATTTAGAAAAGTCTTTTTTTTTCTGAAAGTAAAAAATGATCCTGCTATTATTACACAACTGAGATTAGGGTCTTAAAATGAAATGTGCTTCACAATTTATTGAGAAAAACCTTTTTGTCTAAATGGTCCCATAAAGAACCTTTAACATCTAATGTTATACATTGAATTTAACACATTCAGATTGTAAAAAGGTAAGAAACAGAGAGCTCTTTACAGAACCTTTTCTTTGTAGAACCAAAAGTGCTTGTTCTATGGCATCTCTGTGAAAAACGTTTAATTTTAGGTGAAGTATCTTCTTAAACTGAGCACAAAATAGCCAAAGACATGTATACAAAGGGGGTAGACCCATGGGAGTTTCTTCAAAAACCTAAATGTTGACAAACGCTGATAGACCAATGATTAGCTGAGATTAGTTACCATGGCATTTTACAATACCAAAGTACAGTTAGGCAACTGTTTCATATAAAAAATCACCAGTCAAAATTGTGAAATATGGCAATTAAATTGGCTGCACATTGTAGGGCATTCTGACCGTGAACTACGGTTATATTGACAGCCAGTGAATCGTATGCTTCTTGAATATCTTTAAGAGTATCTGTGTCGTGACTAGACCCGTGTATCAATGCACTACTCACAGACAGAGCCTGCTTTTTTGTGCTGTTTTGTCATTGTTGGAGCTGTAGTTGTGCGGAGGTCTGGCGGCGGCTGCTGGAGTCACTGTTTGTTTGTTGATCTTCTCTGCCAGCTTGAGTCCATTAGTGTGTTGACTGACTCACCCGCAGGCTTCGCTAAGATTCTGCTGGGGCTGAACGAGGCTTTACCTTCACACAAACCACCAAGGCTGTTCCTCAAACAGCACTGAGATTCGGTGGAGACATTTCCGCTAGAAAAAGGAGTTTCACTGAAATTAGGATAAAAATTGCTATTTAAATTGTGACTTCCAGTAAATATAAAAAGAAATAAAATATGGCAATATTTTATGATTAAACATCTGAGAATTAAAGATATTAAAAAACATGTATAATAATAATTGTATACTATATACAAATAATGTACTATTACACAGTTAATACATGATGTAAGATATTTAATAAAAATAAAACAAATCTAATGCAGTCTTATGTATATATATAAAACACAAGTAAGTAATATTTAATAGTGAATAAAAAAGATAATATAAGATAATTAATCAAGATACAAAAATTATCTAATCTAATATATAATACAAGTAATATAATATTTATCTGTAGATTTAATCAGGAGTAAAAATAAGTCATAATTTATACAAAACAATAAAATTGCAATATTTCACTGTAAAATAAAAAATAAAGATAAATAATAAATAATAAAACTTTTAATAAATATAAAAATAAATAAAATATGGCAATATTTTATGATTAAAAATCTGAGAATTAAAGATATTAAAAAATATTACACAGTTAATACATGATGTAAGATATTTAATAAAAATAAAACGAATCTAATGCAGTCTCTTTTTTATTTATATATATATATATATGAAATACAAGTAATGTAATATTTAACAGTGAATAAAAAAGATAATATAAGATATTTAATCAAGGTACAAAAAATATCTAATCTAATATATAATACAAGTAATATAATATTTATCTGTAGATTTAATCAGGAGTAAAAAATAAGTCATAATTTGTACAAAACAATAAAATTGCAATATTTCACTGTAAAATAAAGAATTTAAGAAATTTAAAAAAAACTTAGTATTAATAATCAGCATCATCATTTTTATATATCTGTGAAAGTACAAATCTTAATGCATTTTCAAATGTTATCCATCAAGCTTTTCTTCTGGTGGAAGATCACAGGGAGTTTCTAAAGCTTCTCTTTTGTTGGCAAGCACTTTTCATTACAAATTTGTGAAGACGGTTGCTGCGTGTATCCAAAATCACTGGATCATGAATGAACACAGTGCTGCGCTTCACTCTGTTCATTCAATTTAATTAATCAAATCACAGCGCTTTAATAATCACACTAAGCCCTTTTGTGATTTCAGTTTTATTGTGATGAATTGGGCCCTAGTTTGACATACGTATCTCCTCAGACCTTAAACTGCTTGTTTATCATTTAAGGAAGCGTACAGTAACTGAGAACTGCAGCTCTGAAAAATAGCATCTCAGAGTGTTTAATTTGGAAACGGTATCACGGCTCAAAATAAGGGCCTTTTGATACAGTTATCTCCATCCATGAAATTTAACAGGGTGACACGTAAGGGATCATATGGCATACGCCGGTGGCATTAGAGGACATGCCATCACGATATTTCTGTGTCCATCACCCTATCTCACCCCAGCGCCGCTCTCTCTATATTAAGAAACGCTGGACACTGAACACAACCGCAGATCTCCAAGTGAGATTATGTTCCTAGCATCACCAAGGTCATGGGTTCGATTCCCAGGTGATGAGAAAAAGTTCACTTCCAGATGCAATCAAATGCAGTTCGAGGGACCGCTGAGATCTAGTTTTTTCTCTAGATTTGGGTTCTGTACGTTCCTCAGATGCACAGCTCCAATTGGCAGGCCTGTTGCCAGGGAGCGCTGCGTCTCTCAACGTGGACTGAATGTGTTGTGTCTGTGCACTTAGACATGCTCGACTTTAGAACGACTGCAGTGCTTGAATATTTATAAAGCAGATCATTCATATGAAGAGGGTCAGCGAGTGCCTACATATATAGGTTTCTGCTGGATTGACTCGTGCTCTGCAGGTCTTCAACGCTTTACCGAGGACAGAATGTCCCGGACTGCTTTTTTATTCTGCCAGAATAACTCCTTTTCCTCTGAGTCTGAGGAGTTTTATGTCTGCAGCAGTGCATCGTGGCCCAGTTCTGACACGCAGACGGATACGTGCTGATAAATCAATGGTTCGGCTGAGGATCGCCGCAGGTTTATGGGGTTCACGTCTGTACGTTATCAAAGATGTGCAAAGTCTATATTTAGTGTGTGCGTGTGCGGGCCTGACTCGACACTATTCCTGCACGTACATGTGTGTGTGGCACTGCATTGCAGCGCTGTGCATTAGCTGGCAGCGTGATGTGAACGCCCATCCTCACATGCTGCAGTGTGACAGCGGTGCTTCATGGCTCACGTGGGCATGTGATGGCTGTCTGTAATAACACATAGCCTAACTTCTGATGTAGAGCTTCATCACAATCACAGGATACTGGCAAATCAGGCGTTAGAGCTTTTTAGATTTTTAGTTTAGCTCAGTTCCACACACAGAGACAAGCTACTTGGAAATTAGTGGTAGGACAATATTTGGCAACATAGAATTAATTTCTGTATTTTTAATGCATATATCGTGTTTAATAAGCAAAAAACTGAAAAACAAACTGTAATGTACTATACCGGGTAAACGTTTGAAATAATGAACATTAATATTTTTTCTCTGTTAATATTTTGTGGTCACTATAACTGCGTTTATTAGATTCGAAGTAAATTAAAACAGTAAAAGTAATATTGTGAAATATTATTAATATGATTTTTGTTTGTTTTTTTCTATGTGAATTTCTTGTAAATATTTATAATTTTCTTTTATATGTAATTTATCATTTATTGCTGTTCAAAGCTGAATTTTTAGCGTCATTACTGTAGTCTCATGTGATTCTTCAGAAATCATTCTAATATGCTGATTTGAAATTCATTTTTTTTTTCAGTGTCAGTAAAGATATTTGTAATGTTACAATTTTTATATTTTAAATAAATGCTGTTTTTTTTAACTCTGTAAATCAAATAATCCTGAAAAAATAAAATGTATCATGGCTTTCAATGCTGATTTTAATTAACCATTATTCAAGCATTAACAATAATTGATAGTCTGCAAATCTGCATATTACTGTAATTTCTGAAGAAACATGTGACACTCAAGACTGGAGTAAGATGCTAATGATGCTAAAGATTTAGCTTTGCATTGCATAAATAAAATACATTTTAATTTTTAATAATATTTCACTGTTTTTACTGTGTTTTGGATCAAAAATCACATTTTACTGCGCAGAATGGACTTATTTTATATATATATAATGTGTGTGTGTGTGTGTGTGTGTTTGAAAAAAAAATCAAATTACATTCTTAATCCAAATTTATGACCTCCGTTTAATTTTTTATTTATTTTTTTGTTTAATTTGCAATATAGAGAATATAAATGGTAATAAAAGCATTTGAAAGATGTTTGAAACACCCAATAGTGACCCATTGAAGGACTAATAGAACATCCCAGCAGTCTGTGTTCTTTAGGTCACTTTGGATAAACAGCATCTGCTATATGGTGTTTCAGGATTTTTCAGTTTGCTTTTGTAGTGTAGCTTACATTTGTGGAAAGCAATGCAAATGTTTAAAGCAAGACTGACTTGTGTTTTCTATGTCATCCTCTGGCGAGAAGCTCCTGCATTTTTTTTGTTTCGATTTGCATTCTCTGGCATGAAATACTGTCTTTGACTGCATCTGGTCACGTAGTATCAATCCAACTGGACGGATGTTTGAATGATCTCACGAAAGCATGTGCAGTTCACATTTCACTGCAAAAATCAAAAGGATGAAAAAACTTAAAACTTATTAAATTATAATATTAGCTATTTTAAGGCAATTGCCATGTAAACAGTGTTGCAATGCAATAAAGTCTGGGTGAGAAAGTTGACATCGCCTCAAATATTAAACCCATTCAGAATGCAGACACGACTGTCAGCGTTGGATGTCCATGAGTTTATGTGTCAGACTGGATTGATAACTTCACCTGCGGCTCAGACTGAGAGATTTTTCTCCTTTCACTAAAGCAGACAGCCATTTTTGTCAAATACCTGCTGAACCAAATTTACCAGCTTTAATAGTGAAAAAAAAAATAGACATAAGGCACAAGTGATATTTAGATATCTTTTACAGTTAAATGACAAAGCTTTGCACTGTGAAACCTAAATGTTTATGGATATGCATTTTTAAATGCTTTTAAATAGTTTTATTTTGATATTCTTTTGTTTTTAGGTTAATCTATTGATGTTAACTATTTGCTATAACTCCTGCCTTTATTGGCTCATAAGTTGCTGCTTATTAATAGTTAGGGAGGTAGTTGTTGAGCTTAGGTATTAGGGTTGGGTCGATAGACGATGCCATCGCGATCCTCCGCAGCAACCAGCTCGCGAAAAACACACTTAATCTATGGCGACAAATCTATTCCACTAATAAGCGAGCGCGGTAAATCATTTACGTGAAAGGAAAACAGATGTACATGCGAAGAAACGGGGCCCGCTCCATGAGCTCATTTCAAACCCGTGCGCGATCTTCTCTCACCTGCTCGCGCGAGGGGCAGGGCTTAGTGTTTTAGTTACAACTAAACAACCCCCAATCTTATAATGACAATGTAATCTTAAAAATCACTTAAAACAGCATGAAAATAATCAGTGTGGACTTTCCAGGACACTGTGATTTGCCTACAGTGAAATTAGTGCTCTGTGTGTGTGCGAGTGTGGTGCCGTGCTGCAGTTGATTTTCTTTGCTGCTTCTGTCCTCAAATGACTTTGCTGTGTCTCTCACCCCTCCCTCACCCGTCTCTCTCTCTCTCTCTCTGTGTAACTGTAGCTGGTCTCTGTGTGTGAGACGCAGCAATGATTGCTTTTATCACACATACACTGATGCAGCTCACTTGTTGAGTCCCGACAAGAGATGAACGGACTCATGAAAGCTTTGTCTCTTAAAACTCCTAAAAGTGAGCGACTGATGTTGTGTGGGTCACGCTGGATCATCTTTTGTGCTTTGAGTGTGTGTGTGTGTGTGGAGGTTTGTATGGTTTTTGAGGACACAAATGCGTACAGTGACATGGGTACTACAGCATAAATATTGTATATAAAGTGTATGCTTACTGTATCGTTTTAAAACAAGCTGCTTAAAAAGCATTAAACAGTTGTTGTTTTTTATCAAAAAGGGGTTGGTATAGCATTTGGGAAGAGAAGGAAAAGGGAATAGAAAGTATAGTTTGTACAGTAGAAAATCCCTGTAAAACACGTATAAAACAAGTATAAGTGTGTGTGTGTGTGTGTCTGATCAAGGTTCTGAGCTCAGATGTGTTTATCAGCTGTTGTTGAGTGTGATAATGAGCTTCTTTACTGCTGTTTCATTGATTACGGTTTTCATCAGCTGATGCCGATATCTCATGATCAAGGCAAGGCCTGTATTTCACCCAATATTTGGCTAATTGTAAGTGTTGGTGGTTAAGTTTTTCTGTTTGGCTCATCAGAGTTGGAAGCAGGACTTATTTGGACTTTGCTGCGAATGTTAGTGTGTAGGATCACTCATTCTCTGTCTTTAAATCTTCTGTCTGATAACAAAAAGAAAAGGCTTTAATATATTCAGAATATATAGAGAGACAGATCGACATACTTTATTTTTAACTGGTGAAAATACTACTGTTCCTATAATTTTGGTCACCACTGTACATATATACACACACGCACACTATGGTCATAAAAGCTTTATATTGTTTTTTGGTGGTTCAGTTAACCCTGGTCATAATGTCGACATCAGTTCATGTCATTTTCTGTCTGCATGTGCCATTTTCTCTGAATGTGTTTCTCACTCTGTGTCCAGGTGACCCTCTCACTGGCTCTGTCGACGGTGTGAACGCGGGCCGCCATGTCCCAGATGCTCCACATGGAGATCCCTAACTTTGGCAGCATGGTGCTGGGCTCCCTGAATGAGCAGCGGCTCCAAGGCCAGTATTGTGACGTCTCCATCCTGGTGAAGGGCCAGGCGTTTAAGGCCCACCGCGCCGTGCTGGCTGCTAGCAGCCTGTACTTCCGCGACCTGTTCAGCAGCAGCAGCAAAGCACAGTTCGAGCTGCCGTCCTCCGTCACGCCGACCTGTTTCCAGCAGATCCTCAGCTTCTGCTACACGGGGAAGCTGACCATGGCCGCCAGCGAGCAGCTGGTCGTAATGTACACGGCCGGTTACCTGCAGATCCAGCACATCGTAGAGCGTGGCATGGACCTGATGTTCAAAGCCAGCTCGCCCCACTGCGACTCAGCCACCGCCGCCATGGACGAGCCCAACTCAGGCCCGCAGAGTCCCAGCACACACCCGCTGGTGCCAGCCGGCTGGTCACCCTCGGTGGCATCGCATGCCCGCAGGATCAAGCTGGAGGAGCCACTGGCCAAACGAGCAAGCGATGGGACACGTTCTGCACGGGCCGCACCCCTGTTCTCGATAGGGGTATTTCCGCCTGGGGCTCCGGCGTATCTGGGAGAGCGCTCCAGTCCAGGAGCTTCCAGCCTCCCGACCACTGACAGCCCAACATCTTACCAGAACGAAGACGAGGAGTTTGAGGAAGAGCCGTTCGATGCAGATGACACTTATAGCCAGCTGTGCGGCCGCTCGGCCAATCCTTACGGAAGTACGAAAGCTTCTTCTTCTTCTCTCTGACTCTTGTTGATTGAGTTTCATTTCTGATGATTTAAATGACAAATCTTATAAGGGTTACTTTAGTTTAGAGATTGATTGCTCAGCATGTGGCAGGTGGTTTAAAAAGTGATAGTGTGCCAGGTAAGAATTGGCCGACAGGAAGGGAAGTTCAGTGTTTCATGAATTCTGCCTTCTGATAACCTGCACCGTTCAGATTTAGTTACAGAACATTTAGTTACAACACCATGTGATTTTAATACAGTGTACACTGTCCGTGCACACTGTGTAATGTCAGCTTTGAAAATAATTTATTTTAATTCAGTTCAATTCAAGTTAATTTGTATAGCACTTTTCACGATGCAAATCATTGCAAAGCAGCTTAACCAACCATAAAGGACATTATATTTAGTAGTAGCTTATTAGTGGCTACTATCGCAAAGTGATGTCCATATGGCAGGAATGCATAGTAAAATTCATGTAGTTAATGACGTGTATTCAAACAGACTCTATTAACAGCAGTGACTGTATGTGTATATCAGACACATAGCAAATTTGGCAGTTTTGTATGTTATGTTATTTGAGGATTGGCATCATCTGAGGTCCTCTGAGGAGTAGGCATGGTCTCCTCTCAGGTGTCCGGTCATCTCAAATAATCTCAGTAATTTCTAGTTACCTTGGAATACCCATCCCATGGCAGAAACAGAGAAGCAAATAGAGAAAAACTAGTGTAGCTGCTGTACCAATCAAGCAAAAAAGAATGTGTTCAACCTAAGCAAAAGAATGATAATGCCCATTTGATCAGATTTACATGAAGTACAAGGTTATTAAGTGTGTTATGTGAATGTTTGTCTAAAGAGATGTGTCTTTTTAATCTAGATTTAAAAAGTGAGAGTGTGTCTGCAATCCGGACGTTATCTGGAAGCCTATTCAAGAGTTTCAGAGCAAACGCTCTACCTCCTTTAGTTTGCTGGTGTGATGGATTGTAGAGCGGTAGAAGACTAGTTGGCTATGCAGGAGCGATACCATTAGTGACCTTAAAAGTTAGTAATATTTTGTCATTTTGTAATCTTAAGATATTATTTTTTCAAATAGAAATTATTTTATTTGAAAGAAATTTGATCACAGGAATAAATTATATTTATAATTATAATTATATTTATTTTATTACATTTATATTCACATAGAAAACACATTTAAATTATAGTATTCTACCTTGCTTTTAAAAACATTGATCTTACCAACTGCAAAGTTTTGGTAGTAAATGTAATGAGTAACTGTTTGTATGCAACACAACGCTGGACTTTTAGTAATGGAATACTGAAAATATTACACTAGGATCATATAAAATCATTTACTAGTAAACCAGAGGCTTAAATAGGTTACAGGCTTGTTACTTTGGGCCAGCATGTGAAGTTGTCTAGACAATTTTAAGTAGATGAGAATCCATAAGATGAGCCAGAGCCAAAAGTAAAACTAATACAGCTAATTACATTTCAGGATGTCTGTCAGAATTGTAAGTGAACTGTTAAAAAAAAAAAAGAAAAGACAAAAATTGCCAGCAAAGAAACGCATGTGAGCAGAAGTGTGAATCTAGTGCAGTTTGTGAGGGTTATTTAACTGTGATATCAGAGACATTTGCTAAATAAGCTGATGTATTATTACAGTGTGGCCTTCTCAAAAACACAGTAGTGTAGTAATATTTCTATAGTTGGTTGGTAATTCTCAGGATATACAGTGGGTATGGAAAGTATTTAGACCCCCTTAAATTTTTCACTGTTTGTTATATTGCAGCCATTTGCTAAAATCTTTGAAGTAAATTTTTTTCATCATCAATGTACACACAGTACCCAATATTGTCAGAGAAACACTGAATTGTTGACATTTTTGCAGATTTATTAAAAAAGAAAAACTGAAATATCATGTGGTCCTAAGTATTCAGACCCTTTGCTCAGTATTTAGTAGAAGCACCCTTTGATCGAATACAACCATGAGTCTTTTTGGGAAAGATGTAACAAGTTTTTCACACCTGGATTTGGGGATCCTCTGCCATTCCTCCTTGCAGATCCTCTCCAGTTCTGTCAGGTTGG
>JAUCNO010001476.1:3118649-3130672 GCA_032353835.1 Enteromius viviparus
TGTCACAGCAAAGGGTCTGAATACTTAGGACCATGTGATATTTCAGTTTTTCTTTTTTAATAAATCTGCAAAATGTCAATATTTTCTGTCAATATGGGGTGCTGTAAAATAATAAACTTTAGAAAAAAAACCTTAAATGATGGTTGCATTATAGCAAAGACTGAAAAATTTAAGGGGGTCTGATTTATTTATTTTTCATACCCACTGTAGTGCTAGTAAATCACAAGTAACTCGTTTTATCTTTTATTTTTATCAATATTTACCAACACTATTTAAAATGATTCAGGATTAAAGGCAAAAATAATGGTCCTGATTAGCAAATGTTACATACTTTGTATGAAGCTTTCTTTCTCCATAGCTTAAAAGTAATGTTTTTCTGTTTTTAAGTTTATATCTCTCAATTTTTCTTTATCAGAATTGCATGATATAAACAATTCTGAGAAAAAAGTTGTGAAATTTCCAATTAAAAGCTTTTTTGTGAGATTTAATCAAAAAGTCTCAAAAGAGCCAATTTAAATTTCTTGGTAACATCTCACAATGTGATTTGAGGGGGGAAGCAAAATTGCTTCCACGACTTTGTGCCAAGAACTGTCATTTGCATTAAAAATGTTTTCCCATATGTTGATATATTAAGCCAATATAAAAGTGTATAAAAAATAACAAAAGGCAACCAAAAATTAAGATGGCACTCACTCAAATGTGGAAATATGAAATACCACATCATTAATTCATGACTTTTTTGAGGGGAAATATTAAAAAACATTTTTAATATCAGTAAAAGCCTTAATTTAGAGAGAATTCTTTGTGTACCACGCGTAAATTGACTGCATCTGTTTAATGATATTCCAGTGGAGAACTGCCAACTTTCTGCTGTAACAGTTATGCTAATGTAAGTTTTCTGTGTATTTCATCAGTAGTAAGTCATGAAGACACACTTGAGTGTTTCATGAGGTTAATGAGTCAGAGTTTGAAGAAAGTACTGCTGAAAGGTCAAATTCAGATAGAGATGCTGTTGGATATGAGCATTCCTCCATGTTGAGTAATGCGCTGGTCTTTTGTCTTCTGTGTGTTATTGGAGTTCCTGTCTTGATTTGTCCAGTATGTTTGGTAACTACACAGATCTGTCCTGACTTTAGAAAAGGCTATGTCTCTCTGCAGTGACACTCCCGTCCGGCGCTCGGGTGTCACAGATCGTGAAATGCATTCAATCTGTAATCAGTCACCGCTCTAGAGGGTCACATTGTGGGTTATTTGAGAGCTCACACATCTTCTTTTGTGTGTGTGTGTGACTGAAGGACAAACGGGAAGCAGAACTTTTCTATTAGTCATGCCAGTGCAGAGCTTTATTGAGTTGAGGCAATTTGATGCGTCAAATAAGTAAAGAGCAGGCGCTTCCCTTGAATAAAGTCACTGTAAAAATGTCAACTTACATTTTAAGTTGCAAATTGGCTGTACAAGTCAGTTTTTTATTTTATGTTATAAGCATATTACCATATATGTGAAATTCCTAAAACTTAAGGCAAGATACTACAGGAAGCACTGGATAAAGCCAGGTTGAAAATAGTTTTTGATGCTTTTGTATTTTTTTTGTACAAAGTAGAAATCATAACTATATACTAGAAATACTAACTACAGACAGAAAACAATTACATATGCACAATGTTTTAGAAACATAGTGTTGTATAAAAGTGATCGAAATGAGAACAAACCCTCAGTAAAGGCCAGATATGAATAAAACCATATGTTTTGGGGTATTGAAGTAGGGATATGAATTCATTTTGAAGGCCTGACAGATGCAAAGTTGAAGTGCAGTAATAAAGCCAAGTGAAGGATGTATAAAGCGTTCGGTAAAACCCTTCAAAATATAGATAGGAATCAAACACCATATTTTGGTGTATGTAAGAGCTGCTGAAGTGGAGAGATGAACTCTTTTTGAAATGTACAGACACCAAAAGATCCAAAGACCTGTGTTGATAAAATGTCAAATAAAAACACTTTAATGAGTATTTTGGATATGTTCTTTCCGGTTAAAGGAGTTAGAATCTCTTAAATAGAATCTCAAAATTGACAAATGCATAAATAAAATGTTGACCTTTAGTGTCCCGCCTTAAAAATGTAGTTTAAATGATAAATATTTAGATAACTGAGTGGTTTTATGGCATTTTTTTCAGTGTGCATAACTCATAAGCATCTGTTGGGACTAAAACAGCATTGAGTCCTCAAACTTACTGATTTATGAGCATAAACTGTTGTGATCCGAGGTTCTGAATGTTGTCGTGACTCTCTCTTCCAGTGGCAGAGAAGCCAGAGATGGCGGTCATGCCGGTGACGCTGGAGAACCGCTCGTGTGTGCTGATCCGCAGGGATCTGGTGGCTCTCCCTGCTAGTCTCATCAGTCAGATCGGCTACCGATGCCATCCCAAACTCTACACGGAGGGAGACCCCGGAGAGAAACTGGAACTGGTGGCAGGTCGGTGAAATCACTCAATCAACCCTATATGCAAGTTAACAAAAATGACACTTCATCATGAAGGATCTCAACAGAAGCTGATTGTATACTGTAGCAACGTCCAGCAAAGACGATCTTAATGAATGATTTCCCCCTATTAAAGCCTGTGCTATGAAAATGTTCATTGACAGAAAAACTGCCTGATAAGACTGTCCACTCACAACCATCACTAAAGTATAACTCCTGACCATTACACCTTTTACCTTGTGTGACACAAAACCAATCGGTTTATGGGATTTTATTTGAAATGCGACCCAGGACAACAAAACCGCAAGTGTTAATTTTCCAAAATTGAGATTTATATATAGCTGAATAAATAAGCTTCATATTGTTGTATGATTTGGATGGATAGGGCAATATTTGACCAAGATACAACTAAATGAAAATCTGGAATCTGAGGTTACAGAAAAATTAAAATTCTGAGACAATCACCTTTAAAATTGTTCAAATGAAGATCTCATCAATGCATATTACTAATCAAATATAAAGTTTTAATATATTTTTGGTAAGAAATTAACTAAATATCTTCATGGAACATGATCTTTACTTACTATTCTAAAGATTTTTGGCAAAAAAGAAAAATCAATAATTTTGACCCATACACTGTATTTTTGGCTATTGCTTCTGTACAAATACACCCCAGCGACTTGAGACTGCTTTTGTGGTCCAGGGTCACAAATAGTTTTCCCTCAGAAAGTCTTGTAAAACATACTTGAATAATCTTTGTTTTATTGACAACTTACAACTTATGTACAAAATACTTGTTTACAATGCAGAAGATCATTCACCAAAAAAATTATAAAGTATAGACTGCTTAAAGTAAGATTGACACACATGTAGATCACATTTTCTTGAGGTTATACCATTTTACAAACAAAATAAACCTTGCTGTGTAAAAAACAAAATGCACATTTAATATTTTATTGTGGTTTCAATATTTCTCGGACACAAACCAAACATTACAGTTTAATTGCTATCTATGTTTTGAATGTATCTATTGAGGGGTTTGGTCATGTGTCAACTGCACTGTGTAAATGTTTTGTTTCCTGTTTGTTGACACTATTTTCAGATTTATGGTGTGACTAAAAAGAGAAATTCTAAATCCCCCCCGGAAACACTTAACTACAACAAAATCAAATATGGCTTCATCTAATGTGCTGGAAATGTAACATTAAGTTAACATTTTTACCTTGTTCACCTGCACTGTCTCGTCTGGTCTCACAGATATTGCTGATTACTGTCACGTTTCTCTGTGTTGTTCAGGCACAGGTGTGTTCATGACCAGAGGTCAGCTGATGAACTGTCATCTGTGTGCTGGTGTCAAACACAAGGTGCTTCTGCGCAGGCTCCTTGCCACCTTCTTTGACAGGTGCGTGACATCAGATCAAATCACCGCTGTCTGTAGGGGCGTAACGGTACATGTCTTCGTACATCTGACATACATGTGTACTGAACAAATCCAGCATTTAACCTCTGCGTATGGATGGAATGATGCAGTCACAGCCGCTGTTAGGAAACCACATGATCCAAGTGGTAATCATCAGCTTACAGTTTAAAGCGGTTTCCCTCGGATGTGTGTGCTTTGACAGTAAATGAGTCTCTGTTAAACCAAAGGCGCTTTAAGGCAAGCCTCAAAGGTTAGCAAAAGGCTAACTGAGGAAAGGCTAAAGTTTGGACAGAGCTTTTTGAGTTTAATAAATGCTTTTATGATAGATGTCATGCACAATTTTGTTACAAGTAGTTCTAATAAATGTTTATGCTGTTTGTAAACAGTTACTGACAGTCACACAAATCTTGACAGAAATTCAATCACATTTAAGACCGTGTCTGGTTAAGCTTCACAGATTTTAATGGAGGAGCAGTTTCTCATGCATGGGCTTCAAACAGATGGAGCACAATAGAATGGAAGCTGACTAAAATATGCATTTTGCTCAAATATATTCCATCCAAAACTGGAGGAAATTCAAACCTTTCCCCCTCACTTACAGCGAAACCATCAACTGCAGTGTGAAGAATGTGTTGCTGGCTTGTAGCGGTAACAAGAGTTGTTAAGCAAAGATAAAGACATAGTTTGTTCTGTAAAACAGTATAAACTGTCATACTGTGTATCGTTACACCCCTCCAGTTATGTGCAATGCAGTTACTGAAATCGTAAGATGTGTTTCGGTCTCATGGCTTTGCTTTCCACTGCTCCCTCTGCTGGCTGCTTGTTGAACCTGCAGGAACACTTTAGCAAACAGCTGTGGGACGGGGATCCGATCGTCAACCAGCGACCCCAGCCGAAAACCACTGGACAGTCGAGTCCTGAACGCTGTCAAACGTACGTTATGCTCTATATATCATCAAATCAATGTGCATTACTCCGCCTTGCATCGCATCACGCAATGCATTTCGTAGCATATTTGCTATTGAAAGCCATTACTAAGGTGAAGAAGTCTTGTGTTATCTGTAATCAGCAGAAAAACAGCTAAATAGTTCTTTTTGTCATGTCCAAACTTCTGATATTTGTCGTTTAAAGTCATTAAACCTGCCACATGCACTACCAGTGAAAATTTTTAATGTTTGTTTTTATTTATTTATTTTTATAATTACCTTTTGCTTACCAAGCCTTCATTTTATCCACATTACTGCAAAAACAGTACCCTTTTGAGAGTTTTTTTTTAAATAACTGTTTACTATTTTAATATATTTAAAAATGTTCCTGTTCCTGGTGTTCCTGTGATTTCAAAGCTGACTTTGTAGCATCTTTACTCCAGTCACATGATCTTTCAGAAATCATAATATTCTAATTTTCTGCTCAAAAACCTTTTATTATTATTATGTTGTGGAAAACAGCAGACTATAATTTTTTCAGGATTTTTCTGTCTTTGTTTTTTTCTGTGTTTTTATAATCGATTGAAAGCACCGTGGCTAAATAAAAGTTCCCCCCAAAAAATACAAATTATACTTACTCCAAGCTTTTGAATAGTATAGTGCATGTTACAAAAGCTGTTTATATCACATAAATGCTGACCGTTGAATCTTTCTATTCATCAAAAAATCCCGAAAAAATTTACTTAACTGTTTCTTGAATAACAAATAAGCAAATTCGAATTTCTAAAGGATCACTTAGATTTTAAAATATATTCAAATAGAAAACAGTTATTTAAAAATACAACATTACTGATTTTGCTGTATTTTAGATCAAATAAATGTAGCCTTGGTAAGCAGAAGTTTTTTTTATTGTTATTTTTAAAGAAACATCAAAAATCTTAATGTTCAAGAATTTAAATCTTCTCCGGATGCAGGGCTGTGTGATAATGCAGTATGTGAATTCATCATTAACTGTTAAAGTTGTGTCTCATTCAAGCTCTTAATAACTCTGTTTTTCTAGTTTACTGTCAGAACTTCGCGCCCAACTTTAAAGAAAGCGAGATGAACGTCATCGCCGCTGACATGTGCACCAACGCACGACGTGTACGAAAGCGTTGGCTTCCTAAGATCCAGTCCATGCTGCCGGATGGGATGGAGGTTTACCAGGGATCGTCGGTGGCGGCGAGTGTCAGTCTGGGCATCGGTGGCCTCCCGGTGGGCGTTCAGCTGCCCTTTGAGACAGACTTTAAAAACCTGCTTCCCTCAGGCCTGAGCCTCTATGCCGAGCGCAAGGAAGCCGCGAGAACTCATTTACCACTGGACGGCAACGGCCCCGATCTTCCACGGGACGGAGGCGAGGAGGAGACGCAGGCTGAGGAGGATGAGGAGGAAGAGGCCCAGACTGATAGCGCGGATGGGACATTGGGGGCGGGGCTTGTCAAACCTGGAGCTGAGGGTGGGGCCACTGTGGCCACACCTCCTGAGAGGCAGCAGGAGGAGGAGTTTGTGGACGGCCTTAGAATAAATGGGCAGTAAGACTAGAGAAAACAGCCTTCCGTTCATATCCACCATGTGAATAAACGCTGAAGGGAGAAATCAAACACACACAGGCATCACTCGTGAAGAACACACAACCTTATTCATGTGCGTTTGACTTTCCTCAAACACTGGATTTGGTAGGACGTTCATCATGTGCTCCAGAGAGCAGAAGTCACGGGTCATGGGAGGATATCATGCCAGGGCACGGCGGCTGACCTTTGTTGTGAAACATTATATTACTTTTAGAATTACATATTACATTCATTCTTGAGATCACTTCGCCATAAATATAGCAGCGAATCTCACTAAAACATGACCAGGTCACTTTACACCCCAAAATCTAGAGGAAAAGCATAAGGAAGAAGCTTTTAAAAGAACCATCAACATTTATATCAGAAGCTTGCTTACATGCATCCAAAAAATCAGTTTATAATCAGATTGATTGCTGTCAACACAAAAGTGGCATAGATCTGAAATAAAAACAGGATAAAATTAAATATGAAATATTGCAGTTTATGCGTGTTTTACAACATATGACTTACACCTTAAGAACTGGTCAGTGGACGAGAATTATAATTTACATTTCATACATGTCATCATGTGAACCGGTTTAGGTTTATATAAGCAGAACGGAGACTGAAACCAGATTAGATTCGTAATGGGTAATTAAATTTCTAAGCATATTTTAAGCCCAATTATAATATTAATATTAATCTGAAATGATAATATAAAAATATATGAATAAATGCACAAATGAGTAGATATTATATATTATATATTAGTAGGCTAATGTATTTCGCTTATTGATTAATGCATTGATATTTTTTGGGAGATAATGAAAATTGTTTTAATTTGAGACCCTAATGGTCCCAAATGTACTTTTGCGCATCCTGGGCATGTTTTTTATGAGATTCTTTTACTTTTTAGAGAAATTGCTGCTTTTAATAGAGCTAATAGAGTTCATGCTCGGACGTGAGTGATCGTCCCTTCAGAAGAGCGATGCCTGCGTGTGTTTGACTTCATCTGAATGCTGACATACAGACAGATCCTCACGCTCACTTGACCAGCCGACACACGTGGATGACATCAGACATTTTCGCCAATCCTTCGAAAACAAATGCACGCCGACGCTGCTGGAATGAGCGTTCACTTCCACTGCTTGCATGCCAGATCAGATACAACCTCACAGCCTCGACTATAATCCGCTTCCCTAAAAAACAAACAAAACTGCTACTGTTTATGTAAAGACTATTTGTCGGACAACAAGTGATGATTTTTCCTGGAAGAAATAGTCAACAGGTCAGGTTTTCACGGAGCGTTGCTGTCTGGAATTGAAGCGGTGGGGTTTTTCTGTAAACTGTTTGATGAATCTAGCTGGCTTCATTATATTTGCACTTGATGAGCTTTAGGAGGTGACGGAGAGTGTTTGTGAGCGGCACTAAGAGCGATGGTCCATGTCTCTGAGTGATTCTGTTCACTCCTTAATGTAGGTTTTGCTTTATGTGCAAAGCATTTTCTGTTTCTTATATATTTCTGTCTCATGCACTATAACATAACAAATCCTACCCATGCTTCTCCGTCTTCAAGATGACACAATTTGGATTTGTTTATTTAAAAATTAGTGTTTTTCCCAACGTCTACAGTAATTTTGCAGCACTATGGGTGATGAACAACACACCCACATAGACCCCGAAATCATCTCGAAATGATCTCTGGCCATATGAAGTTCAAGTGGAGTTGGAATACACTTGACACTTGTTTTTTTTCAAGAGAAATATAATTTCTTTGATTTTTGGGGGGTAGAAATATGAATGTTCTTTGTGAGATTAATGACAAACATGTCATATTTTCTCTGAAGCTTTAAGAGCGTTGTGTATTTGTCATGCTATTAATATAGTAGTTATCAGAATCTCCAGGTATGTTGAATTTTTATTTTTTTTGTCCTCAAAAAAATCTTCAGTTGTAATGTTGAGATCTACTGATTTGATGCACAAGGGTTTATTTTGCACTGTCGTTGGTAATGTGTTAAAGTGCCTCAGTGCCGTTGATCGACAGCTGTCATGATTCTGATCAACACTAGAATAATTTGTGCTTTTGGGTGAGAATCTTGAATATTTGGTGTCTCTTTCTTGTGAAGAGTCCAAAACTTTATATCCACCCACTTCTCCTGTTTTTTTTATTAGTAGTCTGAGCATTTTATTCAAGCTTGAGTCAGTCAGAAAGATGTCTCATATCTTGATGAGGAGGAAGAATGACCTTGATTTTGTAGAGGTTGAAGAACTTGTGCCTTATTGTGTCTACTGATACCATCATGACTCTTCAGAGTGTTTTTAATGAGATGGAAATACTGATCATTTTTAAAGACAATGTGGGAAATTATGCAAAAAAGTTATGCAATTGCTGGATGTTCATCACAGCTGTTGGTTTGTTGTGTTAAAAACAGCTCAACACACCTGAAGATTCTGACCAGAACTGACAGATGGCTCGTACGGTATGATTAATGCTGTTCGATTTCATATTTATGTAGTCTGTGACTATTTAGAGCGATAGCAATACGTTTCTAAAGGTAGAAATAGTCGGCTGGCTGCCACTAAAATATGCTGGAACTAACATGATCACTAAGGCCAGTCTTACACTAGTATTTTTATGCACGTCTTTTTATATACTTATTTACCCAGAAGCCCCAAGTATCTTGTCACCATCTTCCAGCTTTATTTTTTAAGCGAAGTGGCTCTGATTTCATGCACTAGACAACGCGGATACTTTACCAACTTGTAGAGCGTGAAGCTGTTTGCAGCTGTTCAAACAGCCAGGTCTCATTAAAATTGGTAAAAGTTGTATGCCAATACACAAATATTGACTTGTTTGGACATGCACAAAATACACAGTTCTCGCGTAGATATGATACAAGCCCAATTCTACCCATCGCGTAGCATATACACTCAAAAAAACTATTCTCCAACACTGTTCAGTTTTTTTTAACAATTATTTACATTGAACACCATTATGTTTGGTTCCCTTTTTAATCAACAGCATTGTGTTAAACCGACTTGAAACAGTTCTTTTTTGTTTCCCCTTGGAATCATGCTTGGCACAGGACTAGATAAGGATAGAAAATCTATAAATTTTTTATTAAGATGATAAAATTGAGAGACTTGTTAATGTTTAATGCTTATTTAGGTTTGTATTTTTAAAGACCTTCTGGTATGTTGGTGTTTTGGGGGTTACAAGTGTGGTAACATGTTAGCAGGTCCCCAAGCACATGCTCTACAAAGTTATTTTAATAATGATAATAAAAATACTCTGGGTCATGTAAGTATCAAAACCATCTTATGTTATGCATAACAAGTTGGCTAATGCCCAATCAAATTGAGTTGACCCAACTCAAATTTTAATGCTGCACATATTTATTGTATGGAAATCCTGCCCTCAATTAAATTGAGTTCATCCAATGAATAATTTTTTTGAGTGTACATGCCAAAATTCATTTTTGAGTTTTCATTTTCCTTTGGCGTACTATTTATATGCACATTTATGAGTTTGGATAGGTTCCAATGTATGTAATGTACTAATTTATAGATTTCTGTTGGTACAGTAGCATAGGAGCTACTTCAGTAAGCTGGGCGTTTACCGAATATCAGCACTAATGCTCAGCTCTGAGGTTTTGTTCATGTGTGCGAGAACGAGACAAGTGCTTGTGAGCGAACATCTGTGATGTTTCTACGTCCGTGCATTATGAATCTTAAGAGAATCCGATTGTGAAAGGCAAACTCTTTCAAGCTGAACATATTAATAACTTGAATAACATATTCACAGATTGCAGTGGTCTAAAATGTCATCATTTGGCTCTTGCCACATTAAAAAAACCTAATGGCCAATGAATGTAACAAAAGCAGCTGTTTTCAGGTGTTCATCCTAAGAATGCATATGTTAAAGAAAGTGTACTGCTGTCTTTGCCCTTCTTTTTCTTTATGCAAATTATGATTTCTTGTTTTATTCTTTAGATTTTGGAGTGAAAACGCCTTGAGGTCTCGGCACAGTGGTTAGCGTTATTGCATATTCCTCTGTCGAGATGCTGTGCAGCCGAATGACTTGTTTAATTACTCAAATTAATATGCGCATTTAAAGATCTGCCTATAACTGCATGCTGTTTCTCCACAGATCTATCCGATGAGCAGTTCTCATGTCCCGTCTGCACTACTACGCGTGTGTTTCTCCTTGTAGTAAATAACGGCAGCACTTTAACATTGTGTGTAGGTTGGTGGAATTCACTGGAAGCCGGTGAACCTTGAGCGCCGACAATCAGAGGGAGAAGGTGTTCGAGAATTTTTGAATCAAATATTGAAGTACTAACGATAGCTAAGCTTTGCCTATAGCGTAGCATCGCCATGACATAGCTTTCATGCAAGTTCCTTACGAAAGTTTATAATGAACCATTAAACTGCTTTTTTATTCAAATAAGAAACCATTATGTCTACTGCAACATGTCACTGTCATTGTCACAAATAAAATCTTTCATTCCCAGTGTCTTTGGTGTGCAAGTGTGACTCATTATTCTTGTGCTGATGTGCTAAAAATCCTTCAGCTAATTTGGTGTTCGAGAAATTGCTCATTATCCTTTTATTGTCAGCTTGTTTTTGTGCTTTAGTGGGGTATTTATAGATCGATAGATAGATAGATAGATAGATAGATAGATAGATAGATAGATAGAGGTCTATTGATTGATCTGAGCCTCACCTCAGTTCTTCAGTGAAAATTTGTGGATAATTTTGCTATTATCAATGAGGCCTATGGCCCAAAATTGAGGAACGACTGGTAAAGGGAGAGAGCTGGCTGATATGGAGAAAAGGAGACATACTGTGTGAGCAAGAAACAAAGTGGAAAGAGAGTAGGGCCAGTAGCATTGGAGGTGGATTCAAATAGTTGAAGGAAAAGAGGAGCGTAGGGGTAATTCTGAAGGAAGAGTATTTAAATAGTTTATTCGAGTGTCTGACAGAATGATGAGTTCAAAGCTGGAAATGGGAAGGGGCATTGATAAATGTCATTGTGAGATGGAAGAGAAAGAAGATTTTTTGAGTCCGTTGGATAAAGTGGTGGTGAGGGTATACCCAAAGAAGAAAGAATGGTGATTGGAGCGGACTTCAGTGGAAATGTTGGAGAAGGGAACAGAGGTGATAAGGAGGTGACGGGTAGGTACGGTATCAAGGAAAGAAATGTGGAAGGGCAGATAGTGGTAGATTTTGCAAAAAGAATGGAAATGGTAGTAATAAGAACATATTATAAAAAGGAGAAACACAGGATGGCGTACAAGAGTGGAAAAGGTGCACACAGGTGGACTATGTCCTGTGCAGGAGACCTGATGGAGATCGAAAACTGTAAGGTGGTGGCAGGGGAATATGTAGCAAGGCAGTGGGGCTCTTCAAACTCGGCCCTGGAGTTTAGTTCCAACCCTAATTAAACACACCCTGAAGCAGGTAATCAAGGTCTTACTGTAGTGCATCAGAGTGAATCAGACACGTAAGATTCGATCAAGAACATTGATACGGGAAGAGTCAAATTCCACAGAGAGGCCTCGCACAACAGGATGTCGTAAATCAGTGCAGGATGCCTCGTGTTCTCCCTG
>JAUCNO010001476.1:3140467-3160010 GCA_032353835.1 Enteromius viviparus
TCACTGTTCTCAGGTCAAATATTTATATGCGATTAATTTCGATTAATTAATTACAAAGCCTCTAATTAATTAGATTATTTTTTTCCCGGCCCTAATTATAACATATTTTATGTAGTGGTCAACCGATATATCTCCCATGGCAGTATTCCATTTTTAGATATTTGCATCGACTGACAAGGTTTTTTTATCTTCTTTTAAATGCTGATAGGAGGGCTGTATCCGAAATCTCCCCCCATCATTCACTATTCCCTACATTAGTCCACTCATCCCGTTCTCATTCAGTGAGTCATTTCGGACACTGAGTGCACTGAAAGGACAGCCGCTATTGGCATAGTTTGCTTGCTACTTCATAATCATTTGAAGGCAGCATCTGTAATTTGATTAAAGGATTTATCTTGAACTCTGTCATGGAAATTATGTATAAACCATAGTTAAAGGGTTAGTTCACCCTCATGTTGTTGCAAACCCTTAAGACCTTCGTTGATCTTCGGAACACAAATGAAGATATTTTTTATGATATCAGAGAGTCATCAGATCCTCCATAGACAGCAAAACAACTCAAATGATCCCAGATCCATAAGTGATGTTGCAAAACTAGTTTCAGGAGGAGCGAGTACGAATAATAAAAAATAAAAATAAAAACGGTAAAACATTCCATGTGACATCAGTGGATCAACTTCACTTTTGTGATGCTAGGAGAATACTTTTTTTGCACTAAGAAAACTAAAATAACGTCATATATTCATTAGATTACGTTCATCCACATGCTTTCTCCCCGGATATAAACGAGGCTGATTACGACAAATACATTAAAGTTTGCGTATGTGGTGTGTTGTGATGCTCTCTAAAATGACGGAAGATGTAAATCACGGGAGAAGAGTAAATGAGGTTTTTTGTTTTCTTTGAGCAAAAAAAGTATTCTCGTAGCATTGCAAAAGTGAGGTTTAGACTGGTGCGACATGGACTGTTTGGAACAACATGAGTGTGAGTAATTCATGTCAGAATTACAATTTTTGGGTGAACTAACCCTTTAAACAATTAATCATGCTATAATGAATTTGTACCTGTGTTGTATTACACCATAGAAGAGTATTATGTAAATTGAAAGGATGGATGGTTTAGCTTTAGGATGCTTTGGTCTATTGAAAGAAAAAAATGTTACTATCATTTAATGCATCACTGCAGAATTAATTTAGTCGTAAAGCTAATGTTAAGAATCTTACTGACCACAAACCCTTTGTATGGTAAAGCACATCTCATCTTCAGATGGGTGTACATCTTACTCTGGATCATCACCCTTAATGTTTCTTCTCTACCTAATACACTTGGCGTCTCACCCTGTTCCTCTGATGAGCGATAATGTATCAGGGGATATGGTGTGACTTTGGCAGTCATCAGTGGCCACTGTTGGAAGGCAAGAAATGTCTAACAATTTTGGAAATGAGCGCAGTATAGTGGGAGCATGGAGCCATTGCCAGGAAATGAAAGTTTCGACCTCTTCAACCCTCTGTCAAAAGCACTTAGTGTTATAAACTGGATGAGATTTTCCCCTCCTCACTCAAGCTCTAGCACAGCAGATATAAGGAGGATGCTTGCGTTCTGGCATAAAATGGAGGCCGATGGGATGAGGCTGTGCAGCTCAAAGAGGTAAACGCGATGAGGAGATGAGTGTCAGGGTTTACAGACGCAGCCTGAAGGATTCATCCCCAGAGATCAGCACTCACCTTCAATTACAAGCTTATCCCCCCCTCTCCCTCGCTTTCCATTCTTCGTTACCCTCCGCTCTGACTAGCATGCTAAGCGTACGTTCAGTCAAGAGCTTCATGGCAACTCGGCCAGATGGGCTTTGTGATGGCTGTTAGATTTGATTTATAGTGTTGTGCTCAACACAGCTACACAGCCTGTGGCACAGGCATGAGGCACAAGTATCTGCAGACGGCATGCTATGAGAAGAAAGGAATGGGGGGGGGCTTGTTTTTAAGAGATTTAATCTTCTCTATCTGTTCTGTTTTTCAGCTCCATGCTCCAGCAGCACCTTTTTCTGTCACAGCAACATGTGCATCAACAACTCACTGGTGTGCAACGGCGTTCAGAACTGCGTTTACCCCTGGGATGAGAACCACTGCAAGGGTGAGTTACTGCATAAACACCAGCTTCTGTTTCCCCACCCAAAACACCCGAAACAGTAACCTCCGTTTGTGCTTCAAATGCTATTCTTCTCTGAATAAAACACTATAACAAAAACTTTTCATATTTTTGATGCTCACCAAAGCTTGCAAATTCGTAAGTAACATAATATTAATAGTTTAGTGTTTTTTTTTATATATATAAATATATATTTAATATCTTTAAAAAAGTAATTTAATCCTATGAAGAAATCTCCAGTCTTCAGTTTCAGATGATCCTTCAGAAATCATTTTAATATGCTGATTTGGTGCTCAAGAAGCATTTTTATTTTTATTACTGTTGAAAATCATAGTACTGCTTAATATTTTTGTGGAAACTGAAACAGGATTCTGTGAGGAATAGAAAGTTAGTTTAAAAGCAAACAAGTAATTTATTTAAAAAAGAAACATTTTGTAACATTAGGAAGACATTACATTGCACTATTTGTGCTGTTTGAATATTTTTTTAAACATTTTGATTCAGAACACTGAGGCAGCTGAAGACACATCTTCTTCACCAGCAATTAAACAATCCACATTCATAAACCACCCACTAGCAGCATCCCTTCATTTTTTTGAAAGTGTGTACTATCAATATTGTTGGCTTTGTGATGAATTTCCCATGCTCCTCTATTTAAGTTACTTTGAATAAAATAATCTGCTTAATTCATAAATATCAAATATACACCAGATTTTTTGTTCACAAATTGGACTGGTCTCTGTTTTTGATTCTGTAAATATTAATTTATATCATATGTATTATTTGTATCTCCCCCTCAGAGAGAAAGTCCAAGGGACTGTTTCACCAAATCACAAAAACGCACGGAACAGTAATTGGCATTTCTGCTGGTGTGGTTCTGGTTTTGTTAATCATCTCCATCCTGGTGCAAATGAAGCAACCACGTAAGAAAGTAGTGGCCCGTCGTCCGGCGGTCTTCAACAAAGGCGGCTTCCAAGAGGTCTTTGATCCCCCCAACTATGAGCTGTTTTCACTCCGCGACAAGGAGCTGTCGTCAGACCTGGCCGAGCTGTCGGATGAGCTGGACGGCTACCATAAGCTGCGGCGCTCCTCCACCATGTCTCGATGCATCCACGAGCACCACTGTGGTACCCAGGCCCCCTCAAGCGGCAGCACCAAGCAGAGCCGCACCACACTCAGCTCAATGGAGCTCTCGTACCACAACGATTTCTCCAAGCCACCGCCCATGAAGACCTTTAACAGCAGCAACACCGGCACATACAAGAAGAGCTGCTACGGCTACAAACAGACTCACGACTGCACCGAGCAGGTGATCGAGGACCGAGTGATGGAGGAGATCCCCTGTGAGATCTACGTGAGGGGTGGGAGCGTAGGAGGAGCTGCGGGCAGCATCGGAAGCGGCTGCGGGAGCATTACCATCCGAAACCATGGCAGTGCTCGTAGCAACAACACCACCGTGGTGGACCCAGGACAACGGTCCATATCCATGGACTTCTGAGATGGTGAAGAAAGACGAGGGAGAACGAGAGCCCTGACCACAACTGACTTTGTCATGCATTGCTGTTTTTAATGCATGGGCTCCAGTGTCACACAGAGTGAACGGACTGTACACGGAGAGGCAGAGGAGATGATGCGTGGCTGGCTATTTTAATCTATGTACATTTAAAATGAAAGATAAACAGTATGTAGGTTTTGTGTTGTTGCTTGGCATTAACTCACATTTTGCATAATTTGACTCTGTGGATAACTCAAATAAAGATGAACTATTATGAACTGAAGACAAATCCATCCCCTGCTGCAACCTTAAAAGCTGCTTACACCAAGGATGATAACCATAAAGTTTTGTAGATGACATTTTGTAGATAAAATGTTGTAGAAAGTACATTTTATTAATATTTATTTAGTAATGGCAAGCTGCACATCGAATTTAATGTGAAATATTACTGTAAAGTGGAGAGACTGAAAGTATTTTTAAAGCATATTTCAATACATACACTTAAAAAAAAAAGGTTCCACAAGGGTGTTTTTGCAGTGATGCCATCGAGCAGGGGTAGGCAACGTCGGTCCTGGAGTGCCAATGTCCTGCAGAGTTTAGCTCCAACCCAGAAAAAAACTCACCTGCCTGTAGCCTTGAAGACCTTAATTAGCTTGTTCAGGTGTGTTTGATTAGGGTTGGAGTGAAACTCTGCAGGACGTTGGCACTCCAGGACCGATGTTGCCTACCCCTGCCATAGAAGAACCTTTTTTGGTTCCCCAAAGAACCTTCAGTCAACACTTCCTAAAAGAAACATTTTGAAGAACATCTAAAGAAATGTTTACGACTATAATGAACCTGCATTTGAAGGATACATGGATGTTCAAGGTTCTTTATAGAACCATTGGTGCCAAAAAAAAAACTTTGTTTTTAAGAGGGTACTTAGGTCTGTTGTATTTACACACATATACAGAGGGGGAATATCATTGAAATCGCAACAATTTTTTCCAGTTGGTAAACAAGAAAAACGTTGACAACCAATCAGAATCTACAAGACGTTAAAGAGCTTGTGCTTTTCAAGCGGCAGATGACATATCTGCAATTTGAGCTTATAACAAACAGAACGTTATGGACATGTAGATGCTAATATAGTAATTTTATAGTTATCGTACTTGGTGTAAACATGCCTTTTACACCGTGCCCAAAGCAGACATGATCAGACAGGTTTCAATCCACTGACAACAAAAATGCCATGTAACGTGACAATAACAGCTAATTAGGACGTATTTGAAATTTAGTATGCAGCTGTGGTCATCACTGTTTAGGGCCAAAAACAAGTTTACATGAAGACATGAAGGGGATTTAGTGTTTGCTATGGAGACAGTGTTCAGAGAAACATGCTTTTTGAACAAGAATGCCTACTAGATCAAATATGACCACAGCGTACATAAACAGAGACCCGATTTACATATTTTAACATTGTTTTTTTTTTTTTTTGAAGAGTTGCTTTTTAGCTTTGTTTTAAGCAAATTCCCTGTGTGCACTTATCATTGTGTCTCAGTGGCCATTAAAGACCACAGCACATATATGTTCTTTAACCTATAAACATACAGTTTTGGAGGGTCAATCAATCCATTAGGTTACATTATAAGCTTCAGATAAAGTGTGGAAAATTGTAAATGATGCTTACACCTTTTGTATAGAAATTATTCTTTTTGTTGTTAAATAAGTAAAAATAAGCAGGAATATATTTTCTAACCAATATATGTTGTATATCAAATTATAATTGCGCTTCCATTTTAGTCATAACATGAATAATTGTAAAGATGTTGATGTGAGAGATGTCCAATTACATTTGAATAAAACTACACCACCTTAACAATTTATGACGTGCAACTTGTTAACCACAAAACATCCAGCATGCATATTTCCTTTTATGTCTGTTTGAGTCTACCTTACTTTCCTTCAGTCAGCCTAAGCTCACCAGTAATAATCTTTTATTATTGTCATTACTGCACACCTCGCTTTCATCTTCGCTGTCATTTCATTTTCTGTTCACTTATTTTTCTTTAGTCCTCTCCCAGTGTCCATCTCACTCATCTGTCATGTTGAATTAGACTGTGGGAGCACTCAAGGCCTCATACGTCTTGAAAAGGACAGACGCAGTGCAGGTCACAGCCTCCATGAGACCCCGAGGCCCAGCCACCTTAGGTGATTGTCACTGAGGTTAAAGTCACTTTGAATTTCGAAAATGAAAAGTGCCCCCATTCTTAATATAAGGTTCTGGTTCAATTGAGAATGATTCATAGCATGGTGAAGGGGTCATAGCATGCTTTTCCATAGAAAATGTCTTGGTCTTCCTTGTGATTTTCAGTTCACAGCAGTTATAACACAGTAACATGTTTCTATAAATATCAGTAAAGGCAATCACACAAAGATATCCATCATTCAGCTGTAGGCAAATTAAGCTCAATATGCTGACAATTACTTAAAAACAAACAGCAGGAAAATATCCATAATGTACAGCTACTGTAAATGTTGAGAGTAGTTTTAGTTTTAGTCGTTTTGAGTTTCTTTCCGTTGAAACAGCTCAGTTTACCTTTAAGTCTAGGACTAGGCTTAAGCCTTTTCTGTGAAACCAGGGGCCAATGTCACATTTCATTTCTTAGCCTGCATGTGAAACAATAAATCTTAATTTGTTACCACACAGTAAAAACTAAAGGTTCATCAAATATCCTTTTAAGTACTCAAGGAACTTCAAAATGTATTTTAAGCGTCTCAAAGCTCTGTTTCTCATAATATGGTTCCTGGAAGAACCGTTTTAGTCTTTGCAGTTTTTGCAGGAACGTATGGAATCCTTGAAGCACTTTGTTTGCAGTTCAGAGTTTCTGGAGTCACCCTTTCATTACACTGAGACCTTAAAGTGCTCTCGAGGTTCCTGGAGGAACTCAAAATGTTAATAATGGGTTATTGTAAGATCTGTTAAAATCGAAGCGGTTCTTGGAAGATCTGAATTGTAAAAGACAGCATCTGTAGGAACCCAGATATTCATGTGACAAAAAAAGGAAAGATTATTTATTATTATTATTATTATTAGGCTATTTATTATTTTAATTTTTGGGTATGGTACGTAATAATGACTTCTGTGGCACTTGGTACAAAAAACATGGACATGATTAGAAAAGGTCTTAAAAATTTTCCAAAAAAATTTAAGTATATCCAAATAAAAGAAATATGTCTGAAAACACTGTTTTCAGCAATAGGGAATATAGCCTATTTCATACAGTGGCTATACACCAATCATTACATGATGATCCTGATGTTCTGGACTATATATGATAAGGCAAGTATGAGTTTGTATTTTAAGTTTTGTACACACACACACACACAAATATACATCTATCTCTATCTATATAGATGCATCTATAAAAATGTGCATATCATGAAAAACAGAAAGTGAAACTTTGATATATTTTAGATAAATTACATGTTAAGCAAAATATTTCAAGAGTTTTTTTTTTGTTTTTGTTTCCTTAAATTTTGATTATTAAAGCTTACAGCTTAAAATACAGTAAACTTTAATTTCAAGTTCTTTAAAGTATGTTGATATCTGCACTCAATACTTTGTGAGTGAGCTATAAGCTCTAACTAAAATAATAATAATAAAAAAAACTTTGAAATGTTTTATTTATGTCACGAGCCGCACCTCTGTGGATCTCTCCGCACGTCAGCAGCGGGAACCATCTCCCGCCTACTGACGTTCTTACCCGGACTTCCTGACACTCACGTACCTCGGATGATTCGCGCTCAGGTGTTCAGCATTTTGAACAGGTGGGTGTGGGTGAGAGGGGGCAAATATTAAAGAACTGAAATTAGAGAAATGGTGTCTCGAAGCACCCAAGGTGGTTCCTGACCATTCTTAATAAAACGGTTCTTCCAGGAACTGTTAAAGCTCCTTATAGAACCACCCCTTTTGAAAGGGTGCCTATAGGTTCCACAGAGAGTTCCGCCGGCGTGGCAAAGTGAAGAACCCCACAAGGTGCCTCCAGGAACCTTTAGTTTTTACAGTGTAGTTTACATTAGGGCCTTTTGCACCGCAGGAACTATTTCGTAATAACCCTTATTGTGGAACTACCTACTTTTTGGCGTGCTCGAACTGCAAGAACTAGAAAAGATTTTAGTTCCAGGAACTCCTTTTGGGGGAACTAAATTAGCTCCTAAACCACTGATCTATATAGATCAGTGTCCTAAACGCGTAAGAAAACGCTATGATTTAAAATGCTGTGTAAACATATACCTAAAGACAAGTCTATGGCTTTCTTCTTTGTTCCCTTGTTGAACGCCGCATACAGTACAATGACGTTGCAGAGATTGCATAGATTTTATCTGTTGGTATTTGCTAAAATCCATGATGCCATGCATCTGAACAAGATAACTAGATAATGTTGTTATTTAGAAAAATAACATTACAGTAAAGATACAGCAGTGGGAATAGGGTACTTTTTTATTCCTGTTTCCACATAAGGGAAAAAAAAAACTGGACATAAATATGAATGTAAATCATTTTATTGGCATATCTGTTTTAAATGAACATTTTCATCCTTCCGCCAAACGATATAGTACCACGTGACTAAAATTCAAACGTTATTAGGACAATTTATAACATCTACATATGTATATAATAACGGATGTATTTTGACTATATGACTGAGTTAATTTTCCATTGTTAATTGTGGTTGTCCAGTGTTTGTTACAAGATGGCACCCAACGGTAATCTTTGTTGGCGCAGGGGAATTTTAAACATACAAGTTGTACCGGCTATGCGTTATTACTTTGGAGCGGTAATAATTTGAAAAACACGAACCTGCAAATGTCTCAACTGACCAATCAGAATCAAGCATTCCAGAGAGCCGTGTAATACGTGTAATTAGAGAGAATTAGCCTACATTAAAGTCACTTCATTAGGCTATTAAAGAACAAGTTTTTCTTTGGAAGAGGACAGTAGTTTAATGTTTAATGCGCCTCGGGTAGTCCTTCTACAAGCCACTTACACAATTTTATTATGCATACTCTTTAAACTGGAAGATATCACAATCTATTAGGTAAATGTAGTCAGTATTGCATTCGCGAGCGCTGCTGCTGTACTGTGCTTGGCCGGTAGAGGTCGCCAGACCGACCGCTTTGCGTGTGACAAGATGATGACGCTTCCGCTTCAAAACATGCGCCATTTCCTGCTAAAGTTCAACGCGGGTTCTTGCTAACGCGCAGAGAGTTTGAGATGAGCAGAGTAAATTCGTTAATTCGTCGTTAATAATTTTATTAGACACACAGAAACTTATTGTACTTGACGACGCTCAACTGAAGCATTGCAAAGATGGGAGACGATCCGGACTCCATTCCAGAGAGAGAGATGAAGGTGAGACACTTAACGTTACCGGCTAGTATGACTATTATGATTATTATGATTATTATTATTATTATTGTTGTTATTTTTTAAATTAACGACGTGCTGTGACGGGTAAAAAGTGATGTTTGTTTATGTGAGTTCATGTGTTTAGTTTGTTATTCTTTAGATTTGTAATTATTTTAGTAACGTTAAAATAAGGTCTAACGTTACGTTAGTTCTGGTTCGCATTAAATATTCAGGTATATAAGCGCTTCATGAGGTTAGCAAGTAACGTTAAGCAAATAAGATAAATACATTCTTGAGACCATATGTATATGTTTGTACATTACGAGCTTGTCAACATAATGGAGCCACATGTAGTTTCCCTATCAGATTCTCTACATCATTTATTCATATTTCCTTTTGGGGTGTTTGGGATTTTAGTCGGGTAAGCACAGGACTAATTTCGATTCAATGTCACTCTTGCTGTCAATTGAAAGTGAAAGCTTTTTATTATGTGTTGTATTTGTGTACATGTTCAGGTTTTCTGCATGTCTTAAAAAAATATTAAATTCATGAAGTCATGGCATTAAATACGGGGAATGTAAACCTGTTTTTCCTTTGAAATAAAGTGACGGTTCACCAAAAAATGCTGTTTAAAATTGCTGTTAATTTACTTAACCTCAGGCCAGCCAAGATGTAGAAAAGGAGTTTTTTTTCAGTTGAATTTGTGTTTCTTGATGATTTAAATAATGCAAATCAATGGCTATTGCCACTTTGAAAGTCCAAACTGCATATATCAAAACAAAATGAATACCCATGACTCCTGACAATATGTTAAGGTCTTGAAGTGAAACTATTAGTTAGTCTATGCAAGAAGCTCCTTTGCAAGTTTCCTCTTGCCATGAATATAGCCGCTGTTGCTGACATGGCGTTAAATCATAAATAAATAAATAATTTCCTGCAGTATTACCTGTAATCCAGAGCCACAGGCAAGCATTTTCTTTTTAAGTGGTTCTTTTTACAGATAAGACATTGTGTTCCGTTCAATTTGTTCCTGTCATTTTTCATTACTTTTATTTAAAAAAGTTTTTATTTTTATTTTCATTAACCTGCAGAATGCCTGTTTTGACAGTAATAGGCACTGATGTATAAATGTGCTCTTCTGTGCTTTTCAGGACTTTCAGTTCCGTCAGATGAAGAAGATCCGTGTGTTTGAGTCGTCTGCGGATCTTCCTAAGGAGCGCTCCAGTCTCCTCGCCATCTCCAACAAATTTGGCCTGACGTTTGCTGGCAAAGATGAGACGCTGAAAGTGTTCTGGACGAGAGATGTGATTGCAGCTGGACGGCTGGAGGGCAACCCCAATGACACAGGTAGAAACATTCACATAAAAATGCTGCCCAGCTCCACTATGACTGAGCTCAGACTCATTTATGTCTCCTGTGTCTTATCAGTGGAGTGCCCCTGTGCTGTCATGGTGACCGCCGGTGTGGTAATGCATCATATTGCTCTGAGCAGTGATGAGCTCACGCTGTCTGTGTGTGGGACGGGGGACACCGCCGAGCTCACACTGGACTTCTACGACGTCCGGACTTTCCTCAACAAGGTCATTGACTCTCCTAAAACTTTAGTTTGTTTTAGAAGTCCATGTCTGCAGCAGAAGCAGTGATGTGACATGTACTTTAGTTTATGAAGTCAAGTCACATCAATTTCTAAAGCAGCTTCAGTTTATGATTAAAGGTGCTCTATGTAATGTTGCAGGATTTTAGCTTGATTTCATTTTTATCTCAAACCGAGTGCATCACCCCTTGATCGTCTTGCTGTCTGCCCTCTGAATACACTGGGGAAAAAACCTGTTCGCGAAAGACAACACAGAGGCTGCAATACTGAAACAAACACTATGGGCACCACAACAAAAAACCCCACCTCTTCTTGCCGATTGGTTGGCCGAAGTTTGTTTTTGCTTTGGTGCACATCCTGTACCCCTAGTATGCAAGATTGCATAAAGCACCTTTAAGTATTTGGTAATGTCCCATTTTGGTGTTCACATCAAATTATATTTAGTGATTTTTATTATTATTAAATTTAAGCAAGTTTTGTAAAAGTAAAATGTGGGTCAACATGTGGGTAAATTAATATTCAGTCATTTACGCATAGCATACATTTATGTAAAAATGAAACAACATACTTATTCTGGCTTGCATTTATCAAAATGTATGAAGAATTACTGGTAAAACATACTTAATGTGGCTATATTTTAAATGATTAAACTTTTTTTGCTGACAAATGGGTAAAACCTAGTTGTTTGGATAGTGGTAAAGATCGGTAAGGGTTTAAAATGACTTAGTATTTTAAGGCTGCACTTTGATCCCCAAAGGAGTCTTTTGTATGCCTGAGAAGAAGATTTGAACTATCCCTCACAGGCTCACTTCCATCTACATTCATTTCAAACTTACAGGAACCTAGTAGTTAAACCAGGGCATAACCTATGCCTGCCTTTATTTCTCCCACCAGATGGCATTAGTTAGCTTTCCATCTACTGGATTTCAAATACCTTTTGCTTTTTTTGTGAACTTAAATTTTTTCATCTAATATTTGTATTAATCTATATAGAAATGATTCTTAATATAGAGGTGATTTTTGTTTATAAATTCTGTATTTCACTGCACTAAAGAATACATTTTATTGAAACAACATACAGTACGTTTATGGATCAAGAATGTGAAGAATACTAAACTATTAATGTGTTTGTTCAAGCAGGGCAGACAAGAGAAACGTCCCTTCATCTCTTTCAAACCCGCAGCTGCTGTAGATACACTGGTCCAGGATCTGAAGTGGAGTCCGGTGGACGCGTCCCGTCTGGCTGTTTGTCTGTCTGATGGAAGTATGATGGTGCTGGACGTTCAGGACTCTGTCAGCGTGGTCGCTCAGCTTCCTGCCTCTGAGGGAATCACCTGTGGTCAGTGTTTACCGTGTGCTCTCTTCATTCTCACAGTGCTAATGTCTGATGTCTTCACCACCTCATTTTAAAGTGTGTTCATTAATATCTCTCTCTCTCATTGTAGTTTGCTGGAGTCCCAAAGGGAAGCAGGTGTCTGCTGGGAAAAAGGACGCCACAGTGGTTCAGTTCACTCCTGTACGTCTGTGCATGCTGCAATTTTGTTGTCTGCCACTTTGAATACTCAAGCTCTTAAAAGCAGGATGGGTTATTGTTTTTCTTTTATCACTCTGAAAGTGATTCCACTAATATTTCCCTCTGTGTTATTAGTTGTGGTATGAACTTGCTACTCTAATAGAGTTAGTCACTATTAAAACTTTCTAGTTCAGTTCAGTGTGTGATGTCATGCTGCTTGTTTGTGTCTCAGACCTTACAGGCCAAGAAAGTGATCCCCTGTCCCAGCTTCTACAGCCAGGATCACCCCGTCAAAGGTACAGCAGCATAGATTTACTGTGTTCCTGTACAGATGTGGTGTCAGTGCTGATCAACCTCACTGATGTGTTCATGTCATGCTGCACAATTTATATTGACAAGATGAGCGTCACCAAAGCTTTAAGCTTTGACTTTATATTATATTATAGATAGATTAAATCAAGTTATTTTTTTCACTTGGAGCATATATATTTATTTATCCACATCTTTTATAATTTAATAATAATAATCGCTGAGTTGCATTAAATTTTTGTTTTTATTTTAATTTATCGAGCAGCCCTATCTTATCATACTGTATGGTTTTTTTGATTAATGTTTTGTAAAACCGTTTACTTGCTTGATGACTTAATCCTAATAACATTCAGACCTCAGAGTACAGTACAAACTAAAAAAGCAGTTTATGATCCCTTTAATAATATTCTCACTATCATAAGGAAGGATGTGAGCGCTGATGTGTGATATGTGATTGTTCTCTGCAGTGCTGGATGTGTTGTGGTTAAGCACATATAACTTTGCGGTGGCGTATGCAGCAGCTGATGGCTCTCTGGAGACGCCGCCGGAGCTGGTGGTCGTGTCATTGCCTGTAAGTTGCTCTAATGAATGATACATTGTAAAATCTTTCAGACACAACTACTGACAATGCGTCAACTTTGTGCGTATCTGTGTGTCAGAAAAAGGATGAAAAGAGAGGGGAGTGCTATCTGAACTTCAACGACCTTGTGTATGGCACTTGCACTGAGAGGCAGCATCACTACTACCTGTGCCATATTGAGGACTGGTGAGACACATCTGCATAACCTGTGCGCTCTACATGAGCCTTGTTAGTCCAGGGAGGACATCAGTAGTCATACATCAAATGAATCTGATTTCTCTTGTGTAGGGATTTGGTTCTGGCTTCATCAGCCGCCGCTATTGAAGTCAGCATCATCGCGAAACAAGAGGACAAGGTAAATGCATCAGAAATATGGATTATTATTGTTAACTTAACCTAAAATCATTCAAAAAAAACACTAGACAATTAAAAGGATAGTTTACCAAAAAGGAAAATTGTCATAGTTTTTTTTAACCCTCAAGTTGTTCCAAACCTGTATGAGTTTCTTTCAGCTGCTGAACACAAAAGAATATGATATATTGAAGAATGTTGGGAGTTAATCAGTTGACAGTAGCCGTTAATAAGTACCAGAAACTGTTTGGTTGCCATCATTCTTTAAAATATTATCTTTATTGTTTAGCAGCTAAAAGAAGCTTGAACAGGTTTGAAACAACATTAAGATTAACAAATTCCAATTTGAATTTTTGGGTGAACTGTCCATTAAAACCAAATAAACTAATTATTAAATAATAAATAAATACTAGTGTTAGTCACAGAGGTCTAAAGTGATGTTGTGTGCAGGTGAACTGGGAGCTGTGGCAGCTGGAAGATGCCAGTCGAGCAGAGCTTCCTGTTACAGAGAATAGCGATGACACGCTTCCTGTTGGTATGGCCATCGATTACACCAGCCTAGAGGACATACTCCTGTGTAAGAGCTAATAAGATTTTCTAATGTCTGTTTAATCTGTGATTCTAGGAAAATGTTTTCTATTACTGCTGCTGACACATCCATAAACATCAAAGAAAAATTCAACTACTAATGTTACTTTTTTTTTTGTTTCGTTTTTTTATTCTGTGCACCTAGCCATTTGTCGTCATAAGTGTCATTTTTAAAATTGAGATTTATATATTATTCGAAACCTGAATAAATGTAAATAAACTTTGCACAGAAATATGGTTTGTGAGGATTGGAAAATATATGAAAACTATTTAAAAATGTGTTATCTCGTTTTAAAGTGGTCCAAGTGTATTTAAGTTAAAGTTGCACTAATAAATAATTAACTTGTCATCCACTCATTTGTAAACATGATGTTTTCATGGATAATGTTGTTGTAAAAACTTTTTTTTTTTCGCATCCTCAGCTGATGAGAAGAGGTTGCCTCCAGCACCAACACTGATGCTGCTGTCTACGGATGGAGTTCTGTGTCCTTTCTCTCTACTGAACCTAAACCCAGGGGTCAAACAGCTGACCATGGTTGCTGGCCTGCTGCCTGAGAATGGAGAAAGAGCACCTGCTGCCAGTAAGGCCACAGTCATTGTTTAAGACCCCACAGGCTGTTTTGTTCTACCAATAAATTGGACACACCTTTGCAGCAGCGTGTTTGACAACGGTTCCCACGTCTTGCACTTAAAACAGTTGGATCATTCTTTTCTTTTAATAATTTCTGGATTTTTGAAAACTACGATATTGCCAGTACATGGAAAAACAGTGTCAGTATTACTTTGAATCTGAATGCACTTTCATTTCTACTGTAAAAGCAGCTCTTCAGTCTCATTTTTTATTTTTTAACTTGTGCCTGAACAGAACAAATAAACCAGAGATGATTTCAACATCATACATGATTGCATCAGATGACGTAGTTCTAAGTTTTGGTTCTGTTCAAAGTAATGTCATAGCAGTTTTTTAAATTTCACTTGAAATGTTTAGGCCTTTTCATGCCAGACAAACCTGCATGTGCTTTGAAGTTAGTTTAATAGATTTTTAATTCACTAGCACTTCAGATCTATTATTGATTAATGCACACAAATCATGATTATGAAGTGATTTAAGACGCAGCGTTTGCTTTTCCAGCACAAATCCAGTGACTTTGTTGTGTTCTAACCCTTTATTTCAGAGTCGTCATCTTCCTCGGTTGCTCCCGCCTCTGCAGCATCCTCCATCTTCTCATCTTTCCCAGCATCTTCTGGCATGGCCCCTCCTCCAGCCACCTTATCCTTCACAGCCCCGCCTCCAGCCACCTTATCCTTCATGGCCCCACCTCCAGCCACCTTATCCTTCACAGCCCCACCTCCAGCTACCACTGCTGCTGCCTCCTTGGCTCCACCCACCTCCGCGTCTTCTGCTGGTTTCTCCTTCTCTCTTCCTGCTTTGAGTTCAACAACCCCCTCTGGCTTCTCACTGGGTTCTGCCACAGGAGGTTTCTCCTTTAGTGCTCCCAAACCCTCCTCCGATGTTCCTGCCTTCTCCTTTGCTTCCTCATTGGCACCTAAGGAGGTCAGCAGTGCTCCAGTAGCCATTCCTCCTCAGCGTCCGCCCGCCATGTCCCCCATCATCAGTGGCCCTAAAGTGCCAGCAGAGCCTGCAACTCCTGCTGTCAGGATGAACCTCACTGACAGGTAAGCATGTGATCTCTAATATTATGTTGGATGGATAATCTTGAAGGATCATCTGAGAGTTTGCCATGTTTTGCTTCAGGTTTCTGGGAGTGGAGTCTCTGGGGTCAGTCACATCTGCTGCCCAGCCATTTTCTTTGACCTCCACACCAAAACCGGCAGCAGTAGAGGTCAGCGGTCCGGCGACAATGGCAATCAAACCAGCTGCCCCTGCAGGTACAAGCTCAACTCAACTCACCTTTTGTCCTACGTCAAAACTAAAGAACAAATTGGCACTAATAAATGGGTAATATGCGTGCTAATGGGTGTAACCAGAAAATACAGTGTTAACAATATTTGTTCTAAACCATAAACTGGTATAAGTAAACATTCTGTAGATTATGCACTTGTTACTGTTACTCATGTTTCAAAGATGAACATTTCGTAAATTGTTGTATGTTGACATTTAGGATCATTCTACACCAATTTAGACCCTCAACAGTCATCAGAGATGCATTATTAAGGTGTGAAATGTCGTTGTGTTTTAGTGTTGTCTCGGGCTTCTCAGAGCATTGCTCCTTCAGCTCTGGCGAAACCAGCCGCCGTCACCCCTCAAGTGCCCAGTGCTCCATCTGCACAGGTACAGCACTGAAGACATAGTGAGCCAGCGTCAGACAGGTCCAGACTCATGTGTCTTGCACAGACTGATCTGAAATGTGTTTGCTTGTGTTTTGTAGCAGGTTGTCTCTGTGAAGGCACTGGAGAAACACCTGCAGCAGAAGAAAGACTCGGACCCCGTCATGACTGGAATACTGGAGGAGGTACAGTCCAGTAATCACATGTTCATACAGTCATTTTGGTCTACCTTTCATAGGCTGCGTTTCACACAGCAGCGGGATACAGTTGTCAATCCTGTTTTTGAGTCCTTTTAACGGTTAAGTTTACACACAGTTCAGTTATTGATAGGTGTGTCAACCACATTCTGTAACCGAACTCACAACAGTACGTTTTTTTTTTTTTATCTAAAAGTTTTTATCCCGTCAGTTTTCCACCGGAGCCGTTCCCCATTCAGTCTTGTGTGCTGAGCACGCCATGTGTTTCAAATGCTCCTCTCTCTGCCGAACGTAAAAGCTGCTGTAAGTTAATGCCAACTTGAAGTTGCTAAATTTGACTGTATCATGTCAATAAGTGACTTTCAGTTTATGGATGTCGCCATCTTTGATATTACTTTGGTCACTGTCGCTATGGTTACTGGTGGGGAATACGGGCTTCACTCCCGTTGCATGTTCATACAGATAGAATTCTAAACACAAGTGACAGCTGCTGTGTGAACAAAAGAAAATACGGTTGTCAGTCCTACATTTAAGAATGTGTGTGAATGCACCGTACTGATGCTGACTGAGAGGCTACCGTGTTCTCTTAGATCGGACACTTTGAGAAGGAGCTGGATGATCTGAAGAGTCGCTGCAGAAATGCTGATTTCAGGGTGGGCAGCACAGATGACATGAGAGAACTGAGGAAAGACTCAGAGAATTTGCACGACTTCACACTGGAGATCAAAGACACCACAGAGGTGGTATTTCACACCAGTCAGTTTTGGTTAATCATTGACCAACAGATGTTTTGGTTGATGATCGAGTTTTGAGTTGTATAAATGCATGACTGACTGTCTCTAATTATTGACCCAGTCTCTTCATGGGGACATCAGCCTGCTGAAGACCAGTCTGCTGGAGGGATTCGCTGGAGAAGAGGAGGCACGAGCACAGAGCGAGCTCAACCGAGACAAAGATTACCTACAGCTGCTCTACAAGAAACCACTGGACCCTCGGCGAGAAGAACAGCTTAAGGTCTCTTCCTCCTCTGATAACTGCATCATCATTTGAAATAACTTGTGCTGAAAGTGTGTTTTTGCCACAGGAAATTCGCCGCTTGTACCAGTATGTGAAGTTTGCCATGGAAGACGTGAATGACGTTTTGGACGTGGAGTGGGAGAAGCACTTGGAGAAGAAAAAAAAGCAGAGGTGAGCAGTGATGATATTATATTTTATTAGCATGCATCTGTTTTCCGTCAGTCTGAGCTGAGTCATTTGCTCCTCTAGGCACATGATCGTCCCGGAGAGAGAGGCTCTTTTTGCAGCATTGGCCAATAACCTGGACATCATCAACCAGCAGAAGCAGCGTCTGGACCGGCTGGAGAGTGACCTGCACAAGCTGAGGCTCTACAGAGGGACACCAGTGTGGAGCTTCACCAGTCAGACGCCCTCTACACCCTCAGGACAGAGGTGAGAATGCATTTTTAGGCCGGCCTGTATTAGCGGTCAAAATCAAAGTATGTGGAGTTTTCTGTACACAGAAGCAGAGGGCAGTGGAGGCAAGTGTTTAATGACAGAAATGTTAAAGTCGGCCAGAAATCAAAACTGATTATATTTATTAGCTCACATTGCTATTTTTGTGGTGAACAATTAATCCGTGTCAATCCAGAAAAAAAAACAAGCAATGCCTTCTAGTTTCTCTCTGAAGTACGTCATAATACAGAAGTAAAATTGCTCACAAACCGATTTAACAGAAACCGAGGGCTAATAGTAATATCCAGCAATGCAATTACTCCACTTTCTAAAAATGGTATCAAAATTAATGTAATTCCCAACTAATAGGAACAAGGCAAGATAAAATGTGTTTTCAATGTATTAGGCATGCCAATAAGAGTATATGTAAGCACATTTTAAAGTACTATTTCAAAATAACTTTCCAATTAGAATTAGAGGCTGCAATACCGAAACAAACACTATATGGGCACAGGATGTGCACCAATACAATAACAAACTTCGGCAAGAAGAGGTGGGGTTTAATGCTGCATTTAACCCACCTCTTCTTGTTGATTGGTTGGCCATAGTTTGTTGTTGTATTAGTGCACATCCTGTGCCCATAGTGTTTGTTTTGGTATTCCAGCCAGACCAGTTTTTTTCCAGTGTAATCAGAGGGCAGAAAGCAAGACGATCAAGGGGTGATGCATACGGTTTGAGATAAAATTGAAATCGAGCTAAAATCCTGCAACATCGCATAGAGCACCTTTAATCTGAATTATGGTTATATCGTATGATATAGTTAATCAATATAAGCCAGAAAAGAAACGAAGCTCAAACATTTAGCAGGTTTGGGGAAATGAATTGGATATTCAGGTTTCTTAGGAGGACTGGGCAAAATGTTTAAAAAATATGTACACCTGCTCAATTAATGCCAGACACCAGCTTATTCAGTAAAAGGTGCTGCATAAATTACATTATTCAAGGGTCAAACTGAACAGCTTTTATTCTATTATTTCCCCTCTCTGCAATAAGTACAATTTGCGAAGGGCTCTTTTGGTCATCTTTTTTGGGCATGCTGGTCAAAAGTCTTTAAATTTCTCTCTGATTCTTATGTATGTGAGCTTCCTTTAGATCCTGCAATTGCTGTTCTTATCTGGTCAGCTGCTTTACAGCATCTTATGCTTTCTGACTGTGTTTACAGTAGGGATGCTCATTTCGGTTATTTCTCGCAACCGTTAACCGACTATTAACCGGTTAACTAACAACATTATTTTAAATGAGAATTGAATTCAATTAGAAAGGATAAGCGCATGTGACCCGTTAAAATAGTAATATTTGTTTTCTGCGGATTCATTGTACATGCGCTAAAACTAGCAGTCTTAAATGTAAGTGTTTCTCCAAATATAGATAGGGTTGGGTGTAGTTTAAGGTTTTTTCGATACCGGTGCCAAATCGATACTTTTAAAATGGTTCCGGTGTCTAAACGGTGCCTGAATCGATACTTCTAAAATAAAAATGGTAACACTTTATAATAACTGCACTAGGCTTGGGCGGTATCCAAATTTTGATACCGTCATACCGCCTCCCTATTTTACCCCGGTATACGGTATTACCGTT
>JAUCNO010001476.1:3168092-3188092 GCA_032353835.1 Enteromius viviparus
TGTCAGTTAACCGGTTAATAATCGGTTAACGAGCGTCGGTTGTCGGTTATGAGAAATAACCGAAATGAGCATCCCTATTATATACACTACCTTGCAAAAAAAAGAAAACATGTATGTGGCAGTAAAGGCATTTATAATGCAACAAAAAATTATGTTCTTTTAAACTTTATTCATTAAAGAATCATGAAAAAAAAAAAAAAAAGTATCACAGTTTTCATAAAAATATTTTGCAGCACAGCTGTTATCAACATTGATAATCAGAAATGATGCTGAAAATACAGCTTTGATCTGAGCAATAAAATGTTGACATTAGTTGTGTCAAAATTAGTGGTATTAAAAAAAAAAACATTTTCAGATTAATACGTTAAAAATATTTAATCCAGGGGCGTGGCTAGGATTGGTCCCCCCACTCACAACTGCTGCTTCTGTCACTTTTTCTTTTGACAAGAAGTTAGTTTATTCACTCGCAGAATGACTTTACTATCACATCAAATGGGACACATTTCATACGCACATTCCACCTCACTGCAGTGCCAGGGAAAAGTGACTGTGCTTGCAGCATGCACTCTTCAAATACATGCACAGAGATACCAGAGCACGCTGTAGGGTGTATCCTTTCATTTCAATGCGCGAAATAAGCTACGTGCATGCAACGTCATGGTCAGTTAAGTCATGAAGCTTCCATAAAGACCATTAAAGCTGCCTTAAAACTGCAAGCATGTAATATGTTTTATATGAGCCATATTTAAGAACATGCCTTTAAATGTTCTGGAGAGGCCCAGCGCTGTCTTACTCATCTAACACGCCTGACCTGAAGTGGGTCAGAAAAGGGAAAATGAGTTAAATGCGTGTCAGAACTGCGTCACATTCAGCAGCGGCAGCTCTTTAAGAAATCCCAGCCAAAATAACATATTATAACCAGCTGCTGTGATGTTTATTAATCAAAGGACAAAGAAAAAAGGAAACCGCTTTATGGATTCATCTATATTTAATTTAGACTGTGTCTGATCATTTCAATTTCTGTATATTTCTGCTGAAGTGCACAAGTAAATATGACATTTATTATAATGGGTTATGTGAAGATTGTTTTAAGTTCACTTAAATTATAAGTTTTTTTTTTATTCCAAATGTTAAAATTGATAGCTCTCGATTAAAGTATACTGTAATGTTGAAGACTGTAGTCAATAGTTAAAAAAAAAAAAAACTTGGCAGGGGGGACAATTTTATAAAGAAATCAGTATTAGTATTATAATGGTTTTATGTGAAGATTGTTTGGTTTTATGAGATAGCTTTGTAATGTTGATTGGCTATTCAATGATTAATAGTAATAGTAGGGGAAAAAACTATTCCAGAGACATCAGAGTAATGGAGGCCTTCAGTCACAAAAACAGATGCTATTAAACAAATATAAAACAATGTACAGTCTTTGTTTATTGTTTGAATGTGAAATTATTGCAAAATAAAAGTCTACTGTTAGTTGGAATTAATCGCGATTAATTTCAGAAACATTTTTTAATTGATCAACAGCACTAGTTAGCGTATATTTACATGGAAAACTTTGTTTTATTTTAATCTGTAATGTCAATTTTTTTTCAGATAAATACAGCCTTGTTGAGCAGAAGAGACTCATTTCCAAAACTCTATTGTTCAGTCTCTGATTAGCATTTTATTTCCTTAAATTAATGATTTAATGATTGTATTTTCTTACATCATGTAGTGCAGGGTTGTGACATGAAATGTAAGGATTACATGTACCTCTTTAAGAAAAATGTGATAGTTCTATAAGAATTAGACATAATGTGAATCCCTTTTTTCCCCTTTTCTTTGCCACTGTGTAGTGTGTTTGAAAAACAAACATTTGTTCACTTCAAATGAAAAATAGAGAAAGCTTCATTGTAGTGTGGCATGACAATCACCCGAAAGCATTATATAATGGTGTAATTTAGTAATTATTGACTTTTTTTTCCCCGGTGCTCATGTTGAAGGCTGTGAAACACGTGGATGTGCAGATGTCACAGTGATCCAAAATGTGACATCTGACGTGTACTAAATTTGTCAAAATATCCCTTCTGTTGCTGCAGGCTATACATGTTGCGTGTGTGTTTATTACAGTCAGTCTCTGTCATTTTCTTCAGGAGCGTCTCTGACAGAGTCCACGCTCAAGACAGTTCCTCAGGTGGTGAACGTACAGGAACTGAAGGATAAAGGTCCGCCCATACCTGTGTCCACTGTCATCAGGTGAGAGAACCACAACAGGGGGATTATTGGCCTTTTTATATCACTGAGTACAGCACTGCTGCTTGCTCTTCTTTACTACAGATTGAAAATGCATCCAATTGGGTGTTTTGTCTTTTGAACAACAGTAGTTCATTTGTATGACAGAGAGCTCAGGGCACAAATAACACACACTTGTTATGCACAACAGATGCATGTGCTCAGAACAAATCTGATGTTCATTCGCTGTGCTGCATCTGTGTGAGTGTGTGTGTGAGAAATCTAAAATGAGGTCGTCGTCAGGGTCAGATTGAGTCTGTGTTTATTGTGGGCTCTGCGTGTGTACGGCGTCCTGTTTTAACCTTACACATGAGCTCATTTGCCCTAAGGGGTGTGTTTAGACCACATTGTGAGCACACTCAGACCTTCTTCTCTGCAGCGCTGCATGATGAACAACAGCAGCTGGACGCGTGACACGTGTGCTGACCAATGAGATGGGCGTCAGCTCTCTGTTAAACGTAGAAATGCATGTTAGAGGATTATAGATTGGAGAGCTTTGAATATTCATAAACCAGCATTTGACAGTTACTGGGCTGGACCGTCACCTGACCACACATCTGTCTATCACGGGACATTAGTGTTTGGTTGTTTCTATCAAGTGACTTATTGACTTAGACTTCGTGTTTTAGTGTTCACTATGCCATTAACAATATAGTTACCATTACTAGTTGTTAATCTAGTGCTCGTTAGTTATAGTTGGAACAATGACCATAATGTAGATTATAATAGTTATCAAAGTTAACATTTTGTATGTATTGTTGATGTTATTGTAGTTGTTATGGTTGTGCTTATCATACAGTTGACATTTTGCTCAATGTTTTATTGTTCACTGCATGTTGTTATCCTCTTCATTATTTACCTATAGCAGCTAATGAACCAGAGGCCTCACCCATAGGCTTATAATTAAAGTTGTCAGTGTCGTAAATGTTATCACTGTTATGGCATTGTTGCATTTGTAGTTGCATTGATGTAGTTCAGATTGTTTTGAAAGTGTGTGTGTGTTTTGTCCACACCTGACACACACAACAGGAAGTAAGCATTTGTGGTCAGCGCTCTGAGCTACATGATTTGACATCATTTCCTGCACTAACGGCCTGACTAGCACTGTCCGAGCTCAGTGGAGGTGTATCTGATGTCTGAGCGTTGTGTTACATGCGAGCAGCGAGTCTCCTCATCTGTGTGTGACTGTGTGTCCCATGCAACTTTAACCCAGACACATATATTATTAACGCTCGAACTGCTCTGCCTGAGGCAGCGGCTGCACACAGGTACACACACACACACAAGTATACAACTGTGGCTGTGTTCAGAGCTGCAGACCACCACAGGACACACACACTGTTTTTGCAGTATATCACAGATCATATGCATCTGACAGAATTAGGGCTGTAGCTATCGAATATTTTAGTAATCGAGTATTCTACAGAAAATGTAACCGGATAAAACATTTTTGCTTAATTAAAGAGCAATATTAAATATGCAAGAGAAAATAAGACGGGTCTCTTAAAATGAACTGCTAATTGGTTTCTTTAAAAAAAAAAAAAAAAAACTGCATTTTGTTTATTGATGATATTTATTACATTTTTAATAGTAATATTAAAATATTAGGTAAAATATTATTATCATACAGTAAGTTTATGGTTGTGCATTTATAAACCTTATACTTTCCAGGGCTCTAGACTAACTTTTGCACTGGTGCGCCAGCTCAAAAGTTTTCAGCCGCATCACATTTAACACCGCAGTTTTACAAGTTCACTTTTTTATTTATTTATTTATTTATTTAGGTATTTTTTTTAAATCGCTTTCCATGTGGGCAATATTGACTTGTAAATGATAACCTAACAATTTGGTCAATATAAAGTTCTTTATTTGAAGGCAAGCACAATTCTACAGGAAAGGTAACTTACTTAAAAAGTGTTGGTGCTTAAAGTGCTTTACTGAGCTGAAATTTAAACTTAAAAAATCTCAAGAAAAATTAACTAAAAAGAAAATCTAAATTAAGTGTTTTAAGCTTCAAACTGAACATATCATGGCTCAATGTCTTATGTACTATCCTCCAGTGCTGTCACATACCCCTCGGATGGCCAACTCCTGTAGTTTGGCCTTCTTGGTCTTTGGCCTTGACTAAACCAGCTGGCCACACTCTCTCTAGCATCAAAATCTTCCAGACTTGGCCCTTCTAGATTAATTCTTATCAGATCTTCCACTGTGTCTGAATGAAGGGATGCTCTAGTGTCTGCTTTGATCCTCTTCTGTGCAGAGAACCCTCTCTCACAAACTGCAGCTGAAACAGGGAGGACCAGCATAATATATACAAGGTGCAGGATGTTCTGAGAAAAGAAAAATACATTCAAGAGATTTATTTAAGCAATGCGTGTACGATAGCAAAACTGACACAATCTTACAAGAACATTAACAAAAACTGACCTTGTACTCTGAACAGTAGGGCTCTCTGGTCAACATGAGCTCCCAAAGGCTGAGTTAAGTCTTGTCTTTGAACATCCTGGCAATTAACAGCTTCAAGCCTACAAACTCTTCTTTTGCAAGCTCAGTGATTACACCATTTCTGAAAATAATGATTACACAGCTAATCAGTGTTCACATGAACAAAATATCTAACAACAGCACACATAATATTGTAGTAATCCACCAGCTACCTTCTCAGGACTGTGGAGAAGTGATCCAAGAGAATTGCAAGGTCATCAGCACCATGGTGCAATAAGTCCTCTTGGTTCTCTGGCCAGCTATCATGATTGAAAATTTAGAATTTAACAGCATTAGTTGTGTCAGACTCAGAAGCACTCTCCCCTGTTGTAAGAACAAATATTTTTTAGTAAATGAGTAACAATATTTCTTATCTTTATAAGACCGGTGACAACACTTGCCTAGGAGGCTACTGAATCTTTCTTTCAGATGTTTTACAGTGGATTTGATTGTTGCATCCATTACTTTTTTAAGTTTAGTGGCAGCAACACCATCTCCTGCCAGCTTTGATGCCTCTCTTTTGAGTGTTATTGTCTGTGTGTTGCATAAACCATAAATGGAGATTGTGAGTTAGATATTAGAAATATTTGTTAAACATGGATTGTTTTAGGAGACAAAACCATACATATACCTGGAATTTGTAGATTGCCATTTGACCCTCATCCTGTTGTTGCCTTCTCTGCAGCCTCTTGTCAGCCAGGAACTCTGACAGTTGTCCATTGGGCTTGGGTCTCACAACCATTGCCTCTGTGGTCACCAGCAGTTTTTCAAGGCAGCAAAATGCCTGTTTAGATATAATAGTGCAGTATTATTAACACAGCTGAAGATGACCACAAACACAATTAAAATTTACACATCCCCGTTCATCTCCCTTACCTGAGGTAGGATGAGCTCATTCCTCTGAAGTAGGAGGCTAAACTTACTAATGCCACTGAGCACGTCTGCAATAAAATGGCAAAAGGCCACAAAAGTGCCTTGATTTCTTAACCTGTTTCATACAACAGTAAAAAAAAATAGTTACATAGAACACTGATGAACTAAATTCCTAAAAAAATTAAATGAAAGGAATATGCTGAAAGAATGTACTGGCCTTTGTAGCTCGGCCTGTAATGTATGCATTGGCAGAGGAGCCTGCCAAATGATCCGTATGGTAGTACACAGCAGTGAACTGTCCTGGTTTAAGAAAGGTCTCCAGTGCCCTTAAAACATGTGGGAGCCACCTTGTCCCCTTCACCCCACTGGGCATCAGCACATTTCAGCCCCAAGTCATCCCCAATGACCCTGAGCTCTCTAATTGATTTTAGGCTGAAATGGTAGGTCTTCCAAATTAAATGTAGAAGGTCGTACAGTTGCCCCATCATTGGATTGTCCCTCTGCACTGACAACATTGCCAATTCCAATCTGAAAAGATAGTTAAATTTTAAATTTAGACACCTTTACATTTAAATAAAAAACACTTTAGGACTTTTTTGGACACTTTAGGACACTTTTTTGACTTTAGGGTGTGAGTCGTACCTTATCTTCTAGTCTTACCTGTGAGGCATACAGTGGAAAGGCACAATGTAGTCACCTGCCTCTTGCTGCAGAAGTGCTATGACACCCCCTTTGCTGCCCAAATTAACAGCAGCACCATCAGCACCCAGAGCAATGATTTTCTCCAGCCACTTACTGCACTGGTCCCCAAGAGCAGCAAATGCTTTCTTTGAGGCAGCATAAATTTCTAATTAAACAAATAAAACGATAATACCATTTACTACCCAGATCAAGATATAATGCAGTCTTTTTATTTTTTCATTTTTAAGTATAAGAATATTATGGTTAATGCAGTAACAAGACTGTAGGTATATTATTGACATAGGCTCCATGACATGACATGGCATACCTTGTGCATGAGCATGCTCGACCTCAATGTGTCCAATAAGTATGTTCACCGGTCTTCCTCTCCGCAAGATACGACCGTACACAATGACTCATTCCTTTGTGATGATATCTGTGTCTCCGTCGATCAGAAAGCCGTGTACGCACTGTTCGCAATTTGCACAGACGTCTTTTTTTTTTCAATGTATCTGCGATGACTCCTATAAATTGGGCACTGCGACATCATTGCTGTACGTCGGGTTTACATTCAATCCATTTCTTCATAAGAATTATTTCGGACTTGAATTTAGTGAAGGGAAGTTCTTCTTTTGCAGTATTGTAGGCAACATCAAACTTTTTAAACAAAAAATATATTTGATATCTGATATGTTTGCTGCTGCCTGTCTTTCAATCATTGTGAAAAGTGACATGAACTTAAAAATGAATTAATTGAGGCTTCGAGGCACCGGATTTTGCCTCGATAACTTTTTTTTTTTAAATCAAGTTACTCGTGTAACTCGAGGAATCGTTTCAGCCCTAAACAGAATAACTCTAAACTTGACCTTTTCATGTCGAGAGTCAACTGTGAATTGATATTAAGTTTACCACAATCTCTTTCTTGCTTCCTTATTTAAGAAAGATACTCGTTTTTACACTGGGTTTAATTCAAACGTGTTAATTTCCTGTATAGTGAGGTCTTCCGAAAAATGTATTGAGGACACAAACAGCATTTCAAACTGTTCTGTAAAATTAGTTTGTGTTGAATTGAAACATTATCAAATGAATTCATAAACTATTTTTATCTGAATTGCATCCACACCAGCAGACAATAAGGTTCTGTTTATTATAACCATGCTCTGCAGTTTCATCATGTAATGCTTTAAATGATCAAGCTTTTAAAGTTGGTAAATTTTGTCATCATTTAAGCGATTATTAAAACCTTAGTTAATCGTTATTGTTCTTTAAGAGGATAGGCTTTTGTGCCATCTCTACATGAGACCATTTCAGTAGGCTAGAAAATAGCTTATGTCTATTCATGTTTTGTTTCGTACTGTAGTAGTAAAAAGTCATGATGGGTTCTTTAACTGGGACTTTAACTGAAATGTTAAAGCAATTGCTTGTTGTGCATAAAAAATTGCCAGATGGAGTTATGTTATGAATTTGGCAAAATTTTAAACTGATACTTTAAGAATTTATAATAGACATTGATTTTATTTTTTATTTTTTTTATGCACTTTCACTAAAGCTCTGCTGTCTCGGGTTTTTACATCAACAAACAAAATGACATGCAATAGCAACCTCAGCAATTTATATTTCGATAAATATAGGTATTTTCGGTCACAAATGCAACCGTTTTCTAGCTCTGCATGGATTGATACTGTTCTGTGTGTGTGCACTGCGCAGCATGCACTAAACTGCTGTTTCAGCCTGTGTGTGCGCCCGTTCATCTTCCTGTCTGTATCGATCTCTCATACTGATGCAGAAAGACAGATGGGAAACTTCCTCAGACACACTCATTAAGTTCGTTCTAGGTGCAGAGGTCAGGTGACCATTGTAATGAGGTTATAGTGATTCAAGTGCTTGGGCTGTTTATCTGAGCACATCTCTCCTCTTCCTCCGCTCCAGTTACTGCTCTTCATCATCATCATCATCGTCGTGGTAACATGAGCCTCAGCCGTTCTGCCTGCTCACTCTGTCTGTCTGACCAATGCAGCAGTGGCTGATATTTGTCCTGAACAGCCCGCAGGACTCTTTCCACGTGAACTTTCTGTGCTGTATAAGGATCACGCTCACAGACTCAGAAGGGAAGAACGCACGGCATCAGACCTCTTTTGTTCAAATACTCAGGATGTTTCTCAGATGCATCCCTGAACAAAGTCATTCATCTGTAAATATGAGCTTTTCACACACATTAGCCTATTTCCAGGCAGCCAAAAGCAAGCGTTGGTTGGTCCTGCAATGCACACATTAGGACACCAAAAATCATAATAACATACAGGCAGCCTGTAATTTTCAATTATTATAAAGGTCTTAGGTTATAAAATAAAATAAAATATTTTTTTTGGCAATGCGGAAGATTCATTTCTATTGCTTTATCTAAAAGGTAACCAGTATATTGGAGAAAGGAGAGATCATTCTGACCTTACATGGTATCATTTAGTGGAAACTGAAATGAGATGTCAATCTGAAGGATTGAAAGAGTATTTTTCTAAATGTACATGCTTCGAGACTGATGGACCTAATTTAGTTGTTTTGTGAAGTTTTTGATCACAAATAAAATAAACGCATGCAAATAAAGGTTTCCTCTTTTTACAAAATTTCCTGGAAATGTATTTTTTAATAAAAAACACTCTCATTCCCTGTCCCTGTGCTGTTTGATATCTAGAAGGTGTCCCCTGAGTTGTCTGAATGACTCACAGTCGTGTTTTATGTTTGTCTGCAGCGCGTCTGTTCCAGCACCGGCAGCTAAGGTGGTTCACCAGGTTCTGGCGACGGTGGAGGCCAACAAAGTGAGTCCCACAGGAGTCCCATACTCCAAAACACCAGTCACAACACTACAGTTATAACTAATTGAAATGCAAACTGCTTTTTAACAGAATTCAGTGTTTGTAACCAATGATTCCCTCTTACAAATCACACTCAGAACATCTCCAGGCTGAGTAAACATCTGTCATTTGGTGTAACCATTGTTTTTCCTTGCAGAATTCCTTTCAAAGTGCGTTAAAGGTCTCTGCACCGCTGGCAGGTCCGGCACAGACTACATCAGGTAGTTTTGTGTTTGGTGAGTGTGACTCTGAGTTCCCACAGTCGTACAAATAGTTTAGTATAAAGTACAATAAATGCTAAATAGATGAAAGCTGTACTACTTTTATGCTGTATTACCTGTGGAGTTATGCTTGTTTTGAGTGTCACAATGAGCTTGTTTCTGTTTACCGGTGCTGCTTCAGGTGGAGCTGCTAAAACTGACACAGGAGCTTCTTCATCCACCAGTGAGAAGAACTCAAAAGGCTTTTCATTTAATTCTTCGTGAGTTACTAAACATTATTACGATAACCAACATATTACAATGGTCATTTCAGTATAGGTGTTCATGGTCGGTATTGACTATTATGAGTGGTCATCTTGATCTAGTCTTTATTATTCATAGAGCTTTGTGCACTCTGATTTTACTTCATATGTTAGTGTCTCCTCAGCAACACTTTTGATGTACTGGAATATTAAGCATGTCTTTTTTTTTTCTATTTGTATATATGAATGTAGTTTAAATGCAGAGTCTGCTGTTTCACAGGTCATCAGGGTTCAGTTTCGCCCCTCCGTCACAGGACGCCAGTAGCACTCAAGGTATCATCTCTATATGTGTCTCATGTCATTTTGAAAGGCAAATATTACTTACTATATGTTAATTTTTAAAACTGTTAGAAAATGTAAGTTCCAGTGGCCAGAAGTACCTGAAAGAATCTGCAGAAACGTCAACATTATTTAAACTAGTGCTTCTTAACTGAAGGCTTTAGCAAGCTTCCAAATGGGACTCATAATGAAAACAAAATAATTTTGTTTTTTTGTTGTTGTTTTTTTATGAAGACAAAACAATCTTTTCCTATAACAAAAAGCTAAAAGAGATGAGATGGTTTATGGAATTCTAAAATGTAATTATTATGCTAGATGCTTATGTTATTCATTGAATCCTTTGAATAATTTAAAATTGAAGTAAGTGTTAAGTAATTGAGGAACATTTTATAATTTCTGTACATTAAAAAAGGACCAGTCCGCTTTAGAAAGTGGTTGTGGCTGGTTGGGGGCCTTGGAGTCAAAGAGGTTAAGAACCACTGATTGAAATCACTGCCATCCGCTGCACCTTTTGTGTTTGCTTAATTTTTGCTAATTTGATGATAACCTTGCTAAAATCCACTTAGCACAACTCCCCCAAACTCATGTGAGAGATTCTGCAGGTTCTGGACCTTACAACGGCTTACTGATCACATTGGCTTATTGGTATTGGGCTCTTTTAGTAAATGTATTTTTTCTTTTTATTCCCCCTACTTTTGCAAATAGCAAAGAGTTCTGGTCTACCAGGCAAGTTCTCTTTTGCAAACAACACAGGAACAAAGATGTCGTTTGGCTCTGTGGGGTCTGAGGAGCCATTTTCCTTCACTTCAAAACTGTCATCTCCCGCACAGAGCGTGAGCTCCTCTACACCACCTCCTGAGTCATCTAAACTGCCTCAAGCTCCCAAAGCCCAGGGCAATGCTAGAGAAACTCTTGGCTCCTTTTCTGGCTTAAGAGTGGGCCAAAGTGAGGAAGGAAAGGAAGCCCCCAAGACAACCTTGGGTTTTAGTTTTGGACAACCTGGCAATGGATCTACAGGATTTGCTTTAAGTTCTGCACAAATAAAGCCTGCAGAAACTGGAAGTTCTGAATCACCAAACACTACAGCAGAGGCTTCAAATACAACTGCGGCACAAGGATTTGGCTCGACTTCGTTCACCTTTAAACCACAGGAGGGAACAGCTCCCTCAATAAAGCCAGGTTTCACCATTCCTTCGCCATCTTCTTTTCCACCAGCTGCCACTTCTTTCGGCAGTCTGTTGAGAGCACCTCTATCAGAGACGCAAACTCTTTCAACAATGTCCCTCCAGCCAGAAACAACAACTTCAACTGAGCCAGCTCTCTCCGCTGATACAGAATCTAAAGGACCACCAGCAGAACCACCAACCTTAACTGCCCCATCAGCCCCGCCAGTTACTGATGCTGACGCCCCCACTAGTACAGAGACTACTATAGCGCTTTCCAACAAGCCCCCAACTCCTCCAACTCTTGAGGTCTCATTCACACCACCTCCATCAGTTACCCCTCCATCCGAGACACCAGCACCTGTCAACCAGCCTCCTGCAGCAGAGCCAGTGTCTGATCCTGTCACCGACACCACCAGCACTTCCACAGCCACTCCTGCACCCCAAGAGACACCAGCAACCACCCCATCCTCAGCTCCAACGTCTGAGAAACCAGGCTCTATTTTCGCCCCACCTTCGGGTGGCACAGAAAGTCTGACTGTAGGTAGCATAAATCTCACCAGTGCTGTCACTACAGCAGCCTCCTCTGCCCCATCTGCAGCCATCACCACAAGTGAGTCAACCCCAGTCTTCGGACAGCCCACCTCTGCCGCTCCGACCACCGCGTTCGGGTCTACCGCCTTTGGTGCCAATTCTACCACCTCTGGCTTTGGAAAGCCTGCCTTCGGACAGAGTCCCAGTGGAGGTTTCGGCCAACCTGCCGCCTCTGGTTCTGCTAGCGGCTTTACCTTTGGTCAGTCGGCGTTTAGCGCAGGTTCTGGGTTTGGGCAGCCAGCCGCAGCCACCACCACATCAGCCTCAAACAGTGGAGGAGGAGGACTGTTTGGATCCTCTAGCACAAACAGTGCCAGCTCCTTCTCTTTTGGAGCCAGTTCCACGAGCTCTGCAGCCAGTACTGGCGCTGGGCTCTTTGGCCAGACCAGCGCACCTGTTTTTGGACAGTCCAGCTCAGGCTTTGGCCAGGGATCCGTGTTTGGCAGCAACACCACCACAGCATCTTCCTCTGGATTCGGCTTTGGACAACAACCAGGTGGGTTTGTAGGAAGTGCAATACTCATTATGGCCTGTTTCCACAAATTCCGAAATGGAAGAGTAGAATGTTGAAATGAAACATTGTATATAAGTATATTGGATAAGGCCCCAACGAAATACTACTATTTTTTGTTTCTAATATTTCTATTACTGCAACAGCATACAAACTATGAGCGTGATAGTGTCAGGTATAATTTATGTGCTTTATTCAATGTTAAAAGTGTCTAATGTGAGTTGAATTTTATTTTGCATTGGCTTTTATTAACATTCTAAAATTAATAACAGAAAACTTTGCTTATATCTTTGCTTTAATTAATTTGCGATATCTATGTTAAAACTCAATGCGAAACAAACATATTCCATGACAAAGATAACACTGTCCCTCAGTATGTACATTTAATAAAAAAAAAAGTTTAATATTTTTGAATTCGATTATAAACTTGTTCAATTATAAACCATTGCAAGTGCAGTACGCTTCCAGAGAGAGCCTGCCAGCACAGACTTTTGATTGCCTATGATATTTGATCATTTCTGGTGTGGACTTGTAGCATCGTGTGTAATGGTGGAGATTACTATTAGGGATCGACTCATATGTGTTTTTTTTGGACAGATGGCGATTATTGATTGTTAAAGACCAAGTCTTTAAAGAACAAGTAGACAACCGACTGAACCGATTTTGAACTGATATATATGCATATATGTCTGGTGTAAAAATAAAAATGAATGTAAAAATTAAGAATAACAAGGGCTCTAACAAAAACTGCCTTCCCTGCTGTTGGTTACTCTTTAAACCACTCTATCTACAATAAGGGTATATGAAGAGAGGGTTAAATGTGGGGTCACTGTATAGACTAAGTATGACTATAAATACTACAGTTAAACTGCTTGGGAAAATTTATTTGGCTTCAATAATTTACATATTATAAATGTATGTGTACTAGCATAACCTCTCATAATTCTTCCTTATTTTTTTCTGATGACTAAAATCAAACCTTCAAGACGTAACTATTCAATTCATCATCTCATGCACATTGATAAACTTAAAAAAAGCATAGACTATTAAGCATGCATCTGTGCCATTCACATACACTATACAGAGACACGTAGAGCATGTAGGATTTGTATTTGAACAGTCTTTTTGCACTTCAGTCGATTCAAGTGTACTGACCTACATTTGATTAACTCATCCGAATTTTGACAAATCCAGACATTTTGCGTTATACAGTAAATCCCATTTATTGTGACTGGATTCCGCCATTCCACCCACATTTTCCCCACAGAAACTGTTAATGGTCGGCAATATTATTATGTGTTAAAGGATTAAGATTTTGACTATACTTAAAGTACAATGAGACAAAACATGTCAACATAACTTGTAGAAGGTGTTAATATGTACATTACCAATCATTTTAGAGGCAAACATAAAGTAATTTAATACGAGACTATGCAAAGGGAGCTCTGTGGTAAAAAACACCATCCTGAGTCACCGCGGATAGACGCTGAATGCCGCCGCTTTGTGACTTTATTAAGAGTCTAAGTGCATAAACTACATATTCAAAACTCATTTGTGCGTTAATGGTTGTTGTGTTAAAAAAGATTTATCAATTAACGCAAATCAAGTAAGGATACCTTTTTGTAGAGCTCATCTTCTCTCAGACCCTGTCCTGAAATGGCGGTCCTGACTACTGTGAGCATTTCTCAAGCGTTTATCGGGAAATCCAATATTACAAAACCGATACCCGATTATGTGAAAATGCTTACTGTGAAAACAATATATCGGTCGATCTCTAATTACCATTTACCAACTTGAGAGGGTTGAGATACCCTTATGTCATTTCAAACCTGTAAAAGCTTAGTTCGTCTTCGGAACACAATTTAAGATATTTTTGATGAAAACCAGGATGCTGGCTTTACTTATGAGATGCGCATGAAAGAATCAGGCGAAATTTTGCCCAGCCCTGTCGTAGCTTCATAATATTAGGCCGCACCGATGGACCATTCAGACCACGTCTTTCATATTCTCCTGTACCTTGTTAGTAGCAAATGTTTGGCATTCAATGGGACCATCACAAGCCTTCTGGTTTTCATCAACAATGTTCTGAAGACAAACTAAGCTTTTATGGGTTTTAAACGACATAGGGGATAAGTGATTATTTACAACATTTTAATTTTGGGTTAGGGTAACCCTTTAATATTGTAGAAATAATGTCAAATGTCTTTTTATCGTGTGGCAGCAATGAAACGGCTCTTTTTTTGCGTGTGCAGCTTGTGTACAAGCGACGTTCTGTAGTAAAGGTTAAGACAATTTATATCCATAACAGTACTAATGAAAGGCTAGAAACCCTTTAGGTGTGCCTTCAGCGGATCAGTACTCTTAACCCCAGAGCGATAGTCCCACATTTAAACAGAGCATCTTGATGTTACGCCACCTGCTCACTGTGAAGCCCACAGCACATTCGCTAGGCTGTGTATTTAATTAATTCCGTTGAAGCCTTTTGCAGTTTAATTATCACACTGAGCCATATTGTGAATATAAAATGATTGTGCAGCCATGTTTGTGAATTTGCAGAAACAAAATGAGTTTTTCCACCATTGTGCCAAATAACTGTTATTGTTATGGTTTGCTGTGCTATGAAATCAGTTTCAGACTTTACGCAACAAATACATTTATCCATTTGGCAGACGCTTTTATCCATAGCCACTTATATTTCTTTCAAGTTACCCATTTTATCAGCTATCCCTTTCCGTGGGAACTGAACACATGACCTTGATAGTGGCATACTCTATAGGAATGCATCAGTTGTTAACCCGATAATGCCTTGATACTGTATGTAAACCATGCAAGGAATCACAGGCACTGAAATAAGAACCGTGACTTATGAATTGCCAATAAGAAGCTAATTAAATTAGTGCTGCGTTTCAAATGCTCAAGCCAGGAGCTGTGTTCATTTACACATACTGTATCAAGTCACTTATAATGTGTATTTGAAGATGCAGCTTTAGCCAGCATCTTCCCTAAATTGTAATGGTTGTGAATAATATTGTCATCAGAAGAAAAGCTTTTCCTTCATTTTCTAACCCTTCATTTTCTAACCAAAATCAAAATTTGATGTTTTACTTTTTAAAGTGAAAACATTCATAAATTATCCATAAATTCGTAGTAAGTTGTAAGACCTAATTCGTAGTGGTATTTTTCCTTATTGGTTTGTTTCTTGTATTTGTAGCTTTGAAATCCTACTACTACTAATACAACTACTACTAATAATAATAATAGTAATGACATATTAAACAAGTTGACATCTAGTGTGTGTGTTTACAGGAGTAGTTGAGTGTTGTTGGTGAGTGTGTCAGGGCCGTGGATGTGATTGCACAGCACTGGAATGTGCAGCAGTGTCAGGCGTGTTCTTAGGCCAGGATTTCTCTCATTCCTATGATTTCTCTGAGATCCTGAGACATCCACATTATAAGCAGCTGAGTCTCTGACCTCTGACCCTTGAGCTTTAGTGACACTGTAGGATGCCCGGTTCACACCTGTTTATGCTCTGCTTATTTAAAGCCACGCTAGACTAAAGAATGTGCTGATTGAAATGATGCAAATGTATCTGTCTGGTTGAACTTAGCCTGCATATTATGTTCTGATTTTCTGGATTATCAATGACATTTGAGAAAAACTCTACTTTACCGAATCATTTGACTTTCAATGCTCTCTTTGTGTTTAATGTTTCAGGCTCTAAATGCCAATTAATCAAATACACATCTTCCTTGTTGCTTGCACAAGACTTGATACAAAAAAAAAAGCTTGACATTTATATTCACAAATGTCTCTATGAACAAATCGCTCTAAATTAGTTTAATTCTGCTTTAGTTTTTGTATAGTACGATTTTTTGTTTTGTTCTGTGGATGATTGGCCATTATTAATATTTGAGAATGATCCTGCAGTATAAACGCACATTGTTCTGATGTTTTGCATAACAGCATCTCATCTCAACTGTCACTGATTCATTAGACAGAGGAGTCAAAGTCAATGCTTCAGTCAGACTAAAGTTCAAGTAAATCAAATAGGATTGTCTAGGAATCCATGCCACTCAGTGCAATAAGGGCGAAGAGTGTTTCCTTATTAGTCCAATTTACTGTACGTTTGTTTAATTTTATGGATAGCAAGATGCATTTGCAGCATTTATCAAGTTCATAGATAATTGTTCATGCCATGCATTTATTACTTTTGAGCCTAGTTTCATCCAGTGCTAAAGAATAAGAATACCATTTCACGTTTAATCTCAATAATTGTTAATAATTAATAATTGTTTTTGTTGTTTTTTTTGTTCAGTTTTTGGCAGCAACCCCCCCGCCTCATCAGTGTTTGGACAGCAGGCCAGTGGACCCAGCGTGTTTGGCCAGGTACAGTCCTTATAAAACACATCTTCATCTGCTAAAGCAGGCTGGTTATTCAGCTGGACGCGAGTGTGTTTGAGTATCAGATGCAGCAATGGCGTTTCATCAGCATGCGGTGGAGGCTGGAGCTTCAACATACCAGATAAAAGTTTCAAAGTATCTCTCTGCCGCAGGCCTCTGAAACAAGACAAGCTGTCAGTCTGCTGAAGGACTGCTTTGAGTCACCAGAATTACATATTGCTTCTATATTTCCTTTTTTTTTAGAATCAAATTTTGAGTTTTCACTCTCAGTGTGCCTTCTTCGCCAGACCTGTAAACCTGTTCAAATACAGCACCGAGGTTTTTCTGTAGTCTAAAAATCCCTTTGCTAAAGCAATATTGTATTTAATACTTTATTAACATTTGTGAATCAGATGAAAGGATTAGTTCACTCAAAACTGAAAATGTTTTACTCACCCCAAGCCATCCTAGGTGTATATGACTTTATTCTTTCAGACGAAAAAGTCTGAGTTCTTTTTTTTTTTAAATGTACGTATGACGTAAGCTGCGTTAATTCGTATACTTGACTCTTTTAAAAGCGCATACAGCTGTTGCAGAGTCAGTGATTTTAGTTATGATTTAAAAAAGAAATGTTGTTATAGAAACACATCAGTTTGCTTCAGAAGACATGTGTGGCATAAGAGTTAGTTTTACAATGGATATATACGATTTATAGAGCTTCAAAATAATGGCCACTCTCCACCAGCATTACCAAGTCAGGTAATCTTTTTTTGTAATGTACACCTATGATGGCTTGGGGGTGAGTAAATTATGGAGTAATTTTCTTTTCTTTTTTTTTTTTTTGGTTACTTTTTCTTTAAACACCCAGTAATGTAGTCAATACAAATTGGTTTTTGAGGTTGAAAATGTAAATCTCAAGTATGGATGTGATGTGATTTTTTGCGATCAGGCTCAGTCTGGTGGAAGTATGTTTGGGTCGAACACTGGAAACACTTCATCAGGTTTTTTCAGTGGTCTTGGAGGAAAACCCAGTGAAGACGCTGCCAACAAAAATCCATTTGGAACCCCGGCCGCAGGTGGATTTGGCCAACCCATTAATACAGGTGCACACACGGATATTTACTCTTAACAAGACTATTATATTAACCTGAAACCTATTATTAACCTGAATTTGTTGTAGCTAATTGTCAGGGCAGTTTTTTAGTTTCACATTATGTACTAAAATAGCTAAAACTGAAATAAATTACAAATAAAAAAAACAACAACTTAAAAGAAGTCATATAATGCTACTTTAAAGATCGTTATTTGGTGTAATAGAATATGTTGGCATGCTTTAATGTTCAAAAAACACATTTTTCAAACACTATATATTATTGTGACTCTATTCCCCGCTTTTCACAAATGCATCGTTTTCTACTAAGCCCCTCCTGACAAACGCAGTCTGCTCTAATTGACCAGCTGACCCAGTGCATTGTGACGCCACAAGCGCATGTCAGAAATGTAATGCCCCATAATCACAAGTTCAGCTTCCAGTGTAAATATAAAGACCGTTAATAATGTCCTTGGTTTTACCAACAGTTCAAGCTTGAAAGGGTAACATCAGGGTAAGAGTCACGTGTCAGACAGAGCATAGTGCTTTGTCTATAAAATGCGTTGTGCAAATTCGAACATCTGGGGTGTCCCTGTTCTGTTTTAAGTCAGTAATCTTAATGATTCCTAACTGCATCTAATTTCGGAAAGCCAAATAAAGTGCTTTTGCTTTAGCACAGAAACACACAGCATCTCCCTGACATGACTACATCAACACTACTGCGTTTCTGAAACCATGCCGCCTTTCTTTGCGTGAACATTTGGGCTGCGGTATACAAATATTTCTACTTTATGAAGTAGACATGTTTTAGCCCAGTCTGGATCAGCCGTCTCTTTTAGATAGAACAAACCCTTTTTTGTGGGAGACTTAGAGCTTTGTAGAAACTTTGCAGATCTTACACAATCACCAACAGCTACATACCACACCAAAGAAAAGGAGAAATAGAAATTGCATAATTTTTTTTTAGGAAAATATAGTAATCAAAAAAATTCTAAATGTTAATAAAATAGATTTTGGCATCTGTATTTTGCACACGAGAGAGATTCTCATTTGTCTTATATGCATTAGTGCTTATATGGTTTGTTTCCGGCAGGTCCATCTAACCTGTTTGGGAACAGCGGAGCGAAGGACTTTAGTTTCGGCAGCAGTTCGTTTGGTGAACAGAAACCCGGCGGCTCTTTCAGCTCTGGCATGGGGTCTGTAGCTGCACAGGGCTTCGGATCGTTCTCGACACCCACCAAACCAGGTCAAACTCACTCCACACGATGTGATGCAGTCTAACACATAAACAAGGAAGTGCACACTGTAATGCCAAGGGCACATTATTATTATTTTTTTATTTATGTAATTATTGTAAATTTGATCAAATTGTTTATTATTTGATTTGTTTAATTCTATAATTATGGTTTAGCTTGTGCCATTTTGTTGTTCATTTATTGTTTTAATTATTTTGAATTTAATGTTTATAATTATTTTGATTAAATATTACTATTATTGTTTGTTTATGTATAATAATAATATTATTATTATTATATGAACAGTGGCAATAATAAATCTAAATAATCAGTTTATTTAGTTTTAATAATGTTGTCGTTTGTTCTTTTTATTTGTTTTTGTTTTATTTTCTTTGCTATTTATCTTTTTATTGTTTTTATTTATTTGTTGTTTTATTTATTTTTTATTGTTTTTTTTATTATTATTTTTGATAATGAAGATTAGTTGTCATGTTTCGTACATTCAGCTTGAATCTGTTCTAAAACCAAACACGCATTTACTTCAATGTCGGTGATCCAGAAAATGTAATTCAATGACATGACGCACTAAATTATTCAGCAGGCTGTAATTTCAGAGCACTCGGTGAGCGACTCTTTCCTGAACAATGGCGGTGTTTTTCCTGTTCTCCTGTCTGAATTAAAGCTGATGTGTGTGCTTCTGCTCTGATGTTCTTCAGCTGGTTTCGGGAGCGCGCCAGTCTTCGGCAGTCCTCCAACTTTCGGTGGATCTCCAGCGTTCGGTGGCTCAGCAGGCTTTGGCTCCGCCCCTTCCTTCAGCAGTCCGCTGGGCTCCTCCTCGGGTAAGGTGTTCGGTGAAGGAACCACAGCCTCCAACGTCGGCGGATTCGGGTGAGTCTCCCTGCTACCTCGTCCAGCGCAATGCAGTCGTTTCAATGTGAAACTGTCAAATCAACACATTTTCACCATGTTTTTAGGAGAACAATGCTGCATAAATCAATGGCAATGCTATATGAGCAAGCCTTCAGAATAGAGACAGGAATAAAACTATTAGTTTGGGAGAGTGT
>JAUCNO010001476.1:3193092-3222253 GCA_032353835.1 Enteromius viviparus
CACAATAAGCAAGTGTATTTAAAAAAAAAAAAAAAAAATTTATTCTAAATTCTCCATTCAAGACCTTTCATAATGTATGATTTGTTGGAATTGGACAAAAAATGACTGAGAAAAAAAATAAGTCATGCTAAAGATTTTTAAAAGTTGAGTATTATTAGTCAAAATATAATTGCTTATGTGTAAGCAATGTATCAAATAAATAGCAGCAGATGCCTTGATGTAATCTCTTAAACATACTTGCAGTGAGCATAAAAAGTTTTCATTAAAGTTACCATTGCAGAAAACCCAGCTATCTTACTGAATCAGAAAAAAACAAGAGTTTGCTAAAACTACTCTCAATCCTTTCTTTGTTGCTAAAGTTAAGAGGCACTGGGGGTCAAGCTCGTTGACCTTTGACCCTGCACTACATCAATATGCATCGACTAGAATGTTCCTCTAGTTCGTCAGGTATTAGGAGGTTTTGTTTTCCCACGTGAGTGTCTGGCGTCTGTCTATATTATTCTCTTACAGATTATAGTGTGTGTTTATAGAATGAGACAGGTGCGGTGTAAATATAGCAGTGAATGCAGACGAATGCGCCCGCAGCTCCAAGAGCGGCTGCTGCTTCGGTCACTGCCTAGTTTATATTTGCATGTTGCTTGCAGATGAGCAGAGTTTGGGTGTATCACTGGAGTGTCTGCGTCTGGGATTGAGTCTGTTAATCTCTCAGTCTCTCGGCTGCTTTAGTTTAAGCCTCGTCTTCATCCACGGATAACGGGATAATACGCCCCATTATCAAGCATGCTTAGATCCACTGAAGGCTGTGATGAAACCGTCTGCAGATCATCTGCTTACAGTGAGAATACAGGAAGATCTGTGCAGTTGCTTCCAAATGCATTCACACTGTTAAAGTTTCGGCTAAGCAAGTTGGTAATTTTCCTGAAAGAGGTCTCTTCTCAGCAAAGTGGCATTTATTTGATCAAAAGTACAGTAATAACAGCGAAATATTACTAAGTTTTCTTCAAAGGCCAATTCACACCACCGAGACAAACGCCAGCAGACTAGTCTGTTATAAATCTGTAATACAGTTTTGCGCTGTTGTGTTTGATGGTTGTTGATGTCTTTATGAATATTTCAGCTCTTTTATGTCTCACTAGTTTCAACAGAGTATTATTAATATTTATATATTAATAAATATTAATATTTGACCTTTAAGCACATAAAAGATGAAAAACAAACAAAATGCGGCAACATTGCATTCGCGCTGAATCAAAGACGAGACAGTGCTGAATCTCACAGTTTTATTATATTCTTCATGAAAAATTCAGCGGTCTTTGAACGTTTTGTTCTCACAATGTGCATCTTCACAGTTTGAAATGTTCCCCACGTCTGTTTTTCAAGTATTATTGTCAAGCTCTAAACCGGCCCAAAATCCCATCGTTCCTTCTGAAAAGAGAAAACAGCTGAAGGGATTCAGTCTAACTATTTCATATCCAGAACTAAATGATTGGAGGACTTCTTATGAATTTATTGTCTGTAAGGTTCACAGAAGGATTCGTGGGAGAATGAGTTTTGACATAAACACGAACATTTCATTTGAATTGATGATGAATAAAAGTCTGCCGGAAGTACTCGTATCAGAAATCTGAACTAAAATCCTTCAGTAATGTTGTGTATAAGCGTCCACACACTCTCACACACACACACACACACACACACACACCCCTGCAGACTCGCTTCATGTGAATGGGTCAAACGCACAGATTAACATCCAAAAGCGTCTGATGAAATGAAACACACGTGTGTCTCTGGACTGATTGTATGAGGAGCTGTCCGGCGCTGATAAAGCTCGATGTCTGTCGTGGTGTTGGATCCACGTGTGCATATAAATGCTGGTCAGCGTTTGACTGAATCACATCAACGCTTATCTGTCCATCAACACAATCACATCTCCGTGTAATAAGGCCTTCAATGGGTCAATAACACATGGCATCAGGAAGCGCTGAAGTGCGTTTATCTTGAGCTGCAGAATGGATAAAAAATTGTGCTTAATTGTCATTTTCACAAATATCAAGCAGATTCGCCTTCAAATATTCAACACTGCAATGCAAAAAATATATTATAAAAAACGCTAAAGTATTTACACTCGTCTAATACATTGAGATTAAAAATAAAATAAGTCTCTTCTGCTCACCAAGCCTGCGTTTATTTGACAAATACAGTAAGAATAGCTGTTTTTTATTTGATTATGTGTTCAAATGTAATTAATTGCTGTGGAAAAAAACGTAATTGCTAGTCATTAGTGTCTTCATTATTATTAGCCTCCAGGGTCAAATGATCCATCAGAAATGTATATGCTAATAATATTTTAAACACTTTTATTATCGATGTTGAAAAGAATCATTTCATATCATTTAGGTGAAATACTTTACAACATATTTGTAATAATTTCTTTCTTTTTGATGGTATTGTTTTCACAGTTTCCATTATTCCAACTTCAATTTAAGTTTTTTTTTTTTTATGTATTTGTGATCAAATAAAAGCTGACTGGTTAGGAGAAGTCTTGTTTGAAAAAATCGCTTCCAACTTTTGAGGTACATTACACTCATATCTGTAGTACTGCCATGAAATAATGTTTAGTTCTTGTGCAGAATTGTGGCCTGGACATGTGTTTTCTCAGCACGTTTCTCTTTGAGCTTCTGCTGATGGTGTTTGATTTGAGGAGCAGATCGATTTGAGAGCAGATGCAGCCTTCAGCGCTCCTGCACACGCAGCTCATTCAAACACCAGGAGAAGGGATGGTTTGCGTATCGATTGGCCACGACGTCTTGACACTGACTGACACGGCAAACTCGCATGTAGTAGAAAAGGTATACATTTTTGGACTCTCTGCTCTTGTAAAACACACTGAAAAGTGGCTGTTTGACAGAAAACTAAAACACTGAAGCTCCTGCTGAAAACACTGAATGCATAATGACTGTGTCCTCGTTTGGTTGGGTGCGTGGCGGTCGTCGCTGTCCCATTAGACCACGACTAAATGGGACACATCCAGTGCAAATCTACGGACAGGTAGGACGCGCGAGGTTTACTGCATTGCACTCGGTTTAAGGCGAAACTTTTGCAGTGGAAGCAATGTAAACTTAAGGCAGCGTGAATCGACGCTCTTTTAGAGACGCAATATTCCCACTTTGTCTTTTTGCAGCGGCATTTAGCACAGTGATTCCCGACCGGTTTTGGTCTCAGTGTTTTGGAGGGATGACCACCACCGGCTCGCCCGTCCGCGGCCGCCACATCAGCACCTGAGCGTCATTGGCGTTGGGTTTGACCATGGCGTTGGGCGGGATGGCTTCGTTCTTCCCCAGCACCTGCGGCTGCTCCTGGGCGACGGGGTCGCACAACTTGGCTCTCTGTCCCAGCGGCTTGTCGGGATCCACCTCTATGTGCAGACGCATACGCCAGCGCACCGTCTGCAGCACCAGGACCTCGCCTGATGCCTGGTTGATGGCCACCAGCCAGGTGGTGAAGCTCTGATCCCTCCAGATGCTGCTGAGCATGGGCACGTTGCTGTCGCTCACCGGGACGCCCCACGTCACGCTGGGATAGAAGTTGTCGTTCATGCTGACGGTGAACTTGGTGTCCTTCTTGGTGGGACCCACGATGGTGCAGGTTTCGGTGGTGTTGCCGTACCAGGGGTAGTTGACGCCGTCCGAGTCGCTGATGGCTTGGATTTTGCCATCTCGGAGGTCTGGCAGCTCCCAGCTGGACCTGCGGGAGACACCGGAGGATAAGAGCGTGAAAACGCAAGGGACACGGGTTGTATGAACCGCGCAGACTCTAGAGAAAAGAGATCACTGGTTGCCAAAGGCAAGATATGCTTTTTATTCCAGCACTTAGAGGAAGTTAAACATAGAACGGGGGATGTGAGTCTGAGCGTCCATCAAAAGAGACCTTTGATAAAGAACAAACACGCACATCTCTTTCGGCTCCAGCGACCACCAGCATCATCATCTGACTCATGCGGCACATCTCTGCCCTCGTGAAAAAGAAGTGCACTTCACTGTATTGAATGCGCACTTGTAGTGTGCTTCAAATCTTAAAGCTACATTTGTACAAATCATGACGTGTCACGTGAACTACATTTATGATCTACTTGACTGTTTATTTGGCCAATTTTGAACTCATACTTTGTGTACAAGAGCAACATTAATATTCCGCTAAACATCATCTTGCGAGTGACAGTTGCACGTATCTAAAGTGTCATAGAGGCGAGCTGATGATCATAGATGTCTGATTGGTGTGATCTGTGCCTTTAAGCAGTGAAGGCAGCGATGCTGAGAGCACAGCTACTCTCAATGACCTTCACCGTACAGCAGAATCAGCACAGACGCGGGTGACGGCGGGACAAACCGCAGAGCTGCCGGCCTATCAATTCCCTGATGCAGGAAAACCGTGACCTTTCTCCCAGAACTCACGCATCATGGGAAAGAGCCACATGACATGAACACATGAGGGGCTTTGATTATCATCAGGGGAATAAGAATAGAAACTCTTCAAGTGTGTGTGAGTGTCTGTGTTTATGCTGTATGCACCCAAATGCCCTCATGAAAAACTGCTCATGTTAAATAATGTCTGATGTGATTTGGGTTTTTGGGAAGGTTTCTTGTTTTTACATGTTCTATTACCAGCATGCTCAACTAAAAATAGATTTTTTTTTTATGTGTGAAGCTTATATTCATTGGAACAGCATCAGCTTTTATCTTTAATGGCTGTTAGATCAAAACATACACGTTTACTCAGTTATCTACTTGAAATACAGGTATATGAAACCTAAACTTACTATTATGAGTTAAAATCATGTAGTTAATAATCATATGTAACTTCTGGTATTTTGCACTGCTGTATAGGTATGTTAAATGTAGGCAAATGTATGTTAACATCACGATTTACTGACAACATCATTGATGCACTTCAATGCCAATGGAATGAACCACCATTGACTAACGTGTGGTTTTCATTTCAAACCACCATTAGTTCAGCTCCACGCATGACAAGTTCACTCTGAAAATCAACCACTTAAGGCAAGAAAACACTGCTTTTCACGCACGGGTCGATTTCATGTCTTCTTTCAGGCTAGTTGAGAGTCTTATACATACACAAGTCTGTATTTTATTGCTTCAATCCCTATCTTTAAGAAGTTTCATACACCAAACTTTATTCTGAAGTGTTTTATTGAGAGGTTTGTTCATGCTATATCATTCCTGCAGATTTATACAAGATTTTACTCCTGAACACATGGTGCAAATATATTTGTTGTCTGTCTGTTGACAGCCTTTTCTGATTTATAAGGATAAAAAGAACAATTATGAAGATTTATGTTTTTGAAATTATGCAAATTGGTGCATATTTCATTAGATAATGACTCATTTACATGCAAAAGCATAACATTTCAGAAGACCTACAACATCAATTGGGGACAATATAATGAGATCTACATTTTTACACAATTTACCTGGTCTGTCTTGCCTTAAATGTACACTTCACTTTGGCCTTGATGTAAATTAATAATCTGGAATTAAAGCTTTTAGTTGCTGACATTCATATTATCATGAGATATGAGCAGAACAGACACACTGAAGAGAGAACGTGACTAAAAAATACTAGATATGAGAGTGCTTTCCTATTTCCTGAAAGTGTAAATGTTCGAAAGGACCAACGTTATCAGGCCAGAACAGCAGCTGAAATATCAGTCAGGAGCATTATCACGCAATTCTGTGAGCGTGTTCGAACATAAACATCCTTCAGACACACTCAGGTTTGCCAAAGTGTCCTAAACTGGCTTAGAAACTATTTTTATTGCTCAGAAATTGCTTCAAAAATTACCAAAATGTTGAAGTACTGTATAAAGACTGGAACGGTATTTTCCTGTACATGTAGCTACTTTAAGTAACTAGTTTTTACATTGTGTCAGCTTGAAAATTGGACAGGAGAGGAGGAAACTGTCCCAATGTTGTCGTATCTGCAGTAACTATGTGCATGTCCCTTTATTGCAGTTGTATGTAAAATGCAAAGACTTGTTGTAAAGGATACGATGTCATCAACTTACAAAGGAAGTGAAACTGGTTATTAAAATATTTTTAAATATTAATAATAAACTGATGCTTTCAGAAGTTTAACATCAGCCATTTATTTTAAATGCACGATCATTTCTGTGCTCTTGTTTCCAGGAATATGCGGAGACTGAGCATGTGCAGTCTTCAGATATCTTAAGATACTACAGGGTTTATTTTTTGTTTCATACAGGAAATAGGGCAAAGTGTAGTCTCTTCAACAGGAAGTAGGACAAGTGAAACCTCAAACGGTATGCAGGCTATGTAATGTCACCTCACACACATGTATGATGAAATGATCGTGCTTCACATTGCACATGATCAAAACGCTAAGTTTATGAACGTGTGTCTGATTGTCACATTGTGTTCTACATATTTGAGCTTCTCAAATGAGGTTCATTTAAACAGGTGCAATTTGCATGAGAGCATGTGCAGAACACCAATAATGACAGGATGCTTTCTGACTGTGTAATTACTGATAAGAAATTGTGTGCTTGTTATTATTACACTGTCCTTGTTACACTAAAATTATACAATTTAATACTGAAGTACAATTAACGCACAATACACTTAGGGTTTGGTTCAGAGTTAGCTGCATGTCATTATGCATTATCTACTATTGCTACTATAGTTTGTGCATGTAACATGTAACATGAACAATATTTTCTGTGATTTATTACTAAAACATTTACCTTGGCAAACAAAGCTTCACCTAAAAGTTGCTACAGTGTACATGTGTAGTAAAATGTTCAGAAAACAGTACAATACATCACATAAATTCATGTCACGTTGAAAAGGCAGAAGGTGTGGTGTCTTTGTGTTGTGTGTCAGATATACTTACATCCCTTTGGATCCGTATTTGTTGTAAAACTCCATGTGGTTGCACGCCTGGATCCAGCCGATCGTCCAGCTCTCTTTACCGACCACCGGCGGCACCAGGACCCTGGCGGACGCGCGGAAATGCGGCGTGCGGTAGCGCAGCACCACGCTGGAGGACTCGTCGATGCTGGTGGGGTTCGAGTCGATGGAGGAGTTCACCTCCAGAACCATAATGCTGTCCCGGAAACTCTTGGGTTTGCATCTGATGCTCTGAATACAGCCCATCACAACCAGCACGAACGGCCAGCAGAACATCAACCCTCAGAATAACGCACACTATTCCCGCTGTTCCTCAGAATAACGCACAATATACCCACTGACCCTCAGGAGAACGCACACTACACACTGAACCTCTGAGGAACGCACACCAGACGCTGTCCTTCTAAATAACGCACACTACGTTACTGTCCCTCAGAAGACATTAAACGACGCGTCGCGGTGTCGCGTCGGGACTAGATAAAGCGTTTCGTATTAACAAAAGCATCACGTTATTTTGTTTAATATTAAAATAAAATAAAATAAATAAAAACAATGTTCGTCAACTTTCCGTCATTGGCGGACCGTTAGAACGCTCCGCTGACACATAACGGTCTCCAGTCATCTTCAAACGGGCATTTCCGCGTCATAACTCTCACAACATTGCTTTTAGATTACAAAAAAAAATAGGTTAACTCCATCCACTCAGAATACTGCTAGCATTTTGTACGCAAAAAAATATTTGTAACTACAAGCGAGTGAAATTGCTACAACGTTAGACGGTTTGGGAATCAAAAGTAACGCTGGAAAAGTGATTTTTGCAAAGAATATTTACATTCCGTGAGTTTGTCCTTGAGGTTCAGTTGGAGGAAGCTCACTTTCTTGTGCACTTGTGAGTAAACGATCCGTCTCAGCATCAGGTGAACTTAACCAGCCCGCAGGAATAAACATGAGAGGTGAATAAAACAGTCCGGCTGTCACAAACACATGTTGTGATGAACAGCCCATCACTGCTCGTCTCTCTTCATCAGTTATAATCCATCCTCATCCTCGCGCCGCTGCTGCTCAGCCTCCGTCCCGCAGCGCTGTGCGCGTCACCGCATCAGCTGCAGATGCTCTACTGCGAGCGCCCGTGGTGTCACTTCCGCCCCCCTGTGCGCGCACTATGGGACGTGTAGTTCCAAAGGCTAGAAAATTCCCTTAAAGGGACTTTGGTAGTTATGCTGAGAAGTTCGAGTGAAGTTTGTCGGGAGAAACGATATGATAATCCAGTGTTAGGAAGGTTACTTAATTATCCTATTTAAAATGCAATTTGTAAAATGAAAAATGTAAATGAAAGTAGTTTTTTTTAGAAACCTCTTTATTAAAGTAACGTGATTACTTTTCTAAAATATCTAACGTTCTCAACTGTTTGTATGGTGGTTTGTATGAAAAATATCCGATGTAATCATTTTCATAAGTAATTGTAATTTAATTTAACATTCTTCTCAGTAACTGTAATTACAATTAAATGTATTTTGTAATTAAATTACGTTATTTCGTTGCATTTAACAAGTTTCTCCCCAACATATTCATATATTCTGAAAGGATTTCAGGCAGCATCAAAACTCTAAACTGCTTTAGATGGAAATTGGCAACTGACATTTTTTTCTATGCTAAGATACCACTCTGATTTTAAACATTTGCGTCAGAAAAATGATTAAAAAACAAGGGCGCGTCGTTTTAAGCACCTTGGAGAACGCCACTGCTGCAATTTCAACAGAGCTCATTAATATTTAGAGCCATGTGAAGTTCTGCATGTCCTATTGAAGCGTCCAGTCACACGTGATAAATTAATATTAATGAGCCAAACCTTCATTCGTCAGCTCTCTGCCGTGCAGCCAATCAGTAGGACGTACGTCGTTGTACGTAATTAATATTCAAAAAGCACACCTTTACCATAGTATTATTCCTAATTTTGTTATGGAGCGGACCGTAATGGATGCTAAAGCAGTGCTTATTAATACAGTGAACATGTTTTCCAAAACCAAGGTGTCTTGCAGTATATCTTTGCTTATGAAGTGATCTGAACTCCGCCTGTAGACCTCAGTGACTGTGAGCGGTGCAGCTTCTTCTCCAGCGGTGATTGAGAGAGAGCTGATCCGAGGTAGGCCAGATGATGCTTCACATGTGCTTAAGGATTAAAAATAAACCTGTTAAAACGTATTTGTTCTCATTTGTAAAAACGATTTAAAAATGGGATAAATAAATGATTTTTAAAATAGTGGAAATGCAGATTTAGGTTTTTAGGGGCAAGGTGCGGGTTAGTATTTATAGCTAAGCCTAGCTGTATACAAACAATAGGAGTCTGTGAAATGATAGCTTAAATAGTTAAATAAACGTGTTTCTGTTCCATTTTGAAGTAAAATGTGAAAACGGGCATGAGTTTATGCGAACGAATCTATACCATCTGTATGAATTATTCAAGTATTTAGTTAGCCATTTCATTCAAAAACACAGTTTCAGTTCAGGAACCAAACAAGTGAATGGATGCCTCCAAAAGCCTAATCAGCTGCTTTGTTCCTTTGTTTGCCTATGAAGCAATTACTAATAATCAAGCAAATTTTTTTTATATATTTTAGGTGTATATGCTGTTTTCATGAGCTGATATTAATTGAGAGACTACACCAGATATTTGTCAATTTTTAGGGATTTTTTTTAAAATCAAGCCTATTTGTGAACAGCTAACCAAATGTATAAGCCTAAATGATAAAGCATCATGCTGTTAGATATCCGCACACACATACACTTGCACATGTCTAAATATATCTGACACTGTTTTCACAGCCTACTTTGAATCTACATCTGAAGCTCTCATTAGTTCCTCATCCTGCTGTATGATTAAACCACACAATGCCTTTGAACCCAAGTCGCTCCAGAGCGAAGGATCGCAGTGGCAGCAGCAGCGTTCTGGGCTGGCCTGAGTTTCTGTCCCTGAATGTCCCACCGCGAAACAATAGAGCATGGAGAAGATCAGGCCAGTCCAGGTCCCAGCAGAACCAGCAGAGCGAGAACCTGCCAGAGCAGGGTGAGAGCATGAAGGAGCGCAGAGAGGCGACCAGGCTGCCGGATGAAGACTGCATGCTGCTCAACCCGTCCTTCAGAGGCATCGCCATCAACTCACTGCTGGCCATCGACATCTGTCTGTCCAAGCGTCTGGGCGTGTGCGTCCACACCACATCCTCGTGGGGCAGCATGCGCTCGGCGGTCACTCTGCTGGCTCTGACGGGTCACGGCATCACGTGGATCTGTGGGACTTTGGTGTGCCTCACTCAGAGCAACACGCTGGCTGGGCAGGAAGTTCTGATCAACCTGCTGATAGGTGAGACACTCTGCCAGTCTTATTTTAGGACTTGACTACCTGCATCGGCCTAACAGTACCTGAGTCGATCCAGGGTCCAGCTACTCACCCCCTTCTTCTCTCCACACAGAAAAACTAACAGGGACATAAGCACCTAGGCCAAAGTGACATAGACAAACAGGAAATTACCATTTTAAAGTAGAAAACAAACCACCCGCTACTACATGGGGTATAAGTATATTCTTTTAATGAGTACTCAAACTCATTAAAACTCATGGTGTACATGTGACGATAAGAATATCATGTTTTTGTGGTGTGTATTTCATGTTTTTAATAGTAGCTCTAAATGTCCTGATGGAGACATGCTCTATCTTTTCTTTTACCTCTCTTTCAGCGCTGATTCTTGATGTCCTGACTGTGGCCGGGGTTCAGAAATTGGTCAGGCGCAAAGGACCATGGGACATAAGTCCCGGCTTTCTGGACTGTGTGGCTCTGGACACGTACTCGTTCCCGGCTGCACACGCCAGCAGAGCAGCCATGGTGTCCAAGTTCCTTTTGTCCCATCTGGTGCTGGCCGTCCCACTGCGGGTCCTGCTGGTGCTGTGGGCCGTCCTGGTGGGCCTGTCCCGCGTTCTGCTGGGCCAACACCACCTGACGGACATGGCGTGTGGCTTCGCTCTGGGCTTCCTTCACTTCAGTCTAATGGAGACGGTGTGGCTATCGTCTGGAGCATGTCAGACACTCATCTCCATCGGGACCTTCAGCTGGGGCTCCGTCCGTTAGACTGCATTACACAGAAGACGTATGCTGAGCCAGAATGCATAATCCAGTGTTTGTAGGATTAAACCCATTGCATCTCAGTCTTTCAGATCAGATGCACAATGTAAAGGACAAATGCAGGAGATTCAGGATTTTACATGCTGGACAAAATGAGCTCCAGTCACATTATCAGGTCTGTTAGTTATGATTTCAGTCAGTCTCTATTGTTTACACTACATTGGAAGGATGAATTCATGCTTGGGTATTTTATATTGCATGCATTGTACAGTTATGTTTGGACTCTTTTTCTGTCTTATTTTCACTTCTTAATTCTGCAGAACTGAGATCTTAAAGAGGAAGTTGCTTGGAAAGGAAGTAGTTGTTAAAAGTTTTTTTTGTCCTGATAAACAACTGACGTTTTTAAAATGCCGTCAACATTTGAATATTAGTTAATTGCAGCACCAGTATCATTTTAAAAGAAAACGTTTGAGATTATTTATAAAAACAGACCCTTTTTTTGTTTGTTTCGGGACAAAATACTTTCCATCAAGGTGCATTTATTTCAGGATGTTACATGTCTGGTTTTCTTTGTGTGCATGAATTAGGTTTGGCATGTTTGATATTACAAAAAATACTGATTCAATCAGTACTGTAATGTCTACTGCAATATTCAAAAGATCTGTTGCCTTTGTATTTGATATAAAAATGAACTAGTGAAACCTGTCACACTCTTTTCTGACAAATATAGTGTGTTTCTGTGTGTGTAATAATCCCTAACGCTTCCTCCAGAGAAAAACATATTCATAACATATTCATAAACATATCACAAACATATTTTTGCTTAATTATTGGACTGAGGTGGTATGATTTACATCGTGATGTTTCTCTCAGACTCTCGTTCTAACGGCACCCATTCACTGCTGATGTTCAGCTGTGGTTTGTGTGGACCAGCCTCGTTCCTCCAGTGAAGATGTTTGGTGAGAACAGATGAAGTCTCTGCTGGTCTCTGTTAGATTAGAGTATCAGTGAAGGACAGAAGATTCAAGTATTAATCTCTCCTGCCGTCTGTGTTGTGGGTGGAGACACGTACGGGAAAGTGCGTCTGCACAACACTGATGTTGCTGTGTGTAGAATAGAATAGAATAAACGATCTGTGCCATGAGACCATAAGAAATGTGGTGTCAAGCGTCTGAATCATTGAGGAAGTGAGTTGGTTTCCGGAGGCCTCTGAACCATCAGTCTAACTGAATGAACCTTAGCACACAAGAGGCAGTGGTTTTTAAAATATTACACAAAACCAGCTGAACCCTTTTGAAAAAGAAGTGCATTTAATGTACATTTGTAGTGTACTTAAAGAGACTCTTTCTTAACACGCTTAAATGCACGTTCAAAAAAAAAAAGTGCTTTTTGAATCATTTTTAATCGTTTGCTGTGCTTTAAAATGTCCCTTTGGGTTGACTGACATAAGCACTTAAAGTACTACAAGTATAGTGTATACTTTCAGTGGGTATTGTTTTCTGTGAATGAGTAAACAGGGCATCATTTTGGAGCACATCCAACATTCATGCCTAATTTCAGTGTTTATTATTACATTCATAGTAGGTATATTTTAATAATACTAAATTGCAACTTCATCAATGAATATGTAATTACAAGTATATTTAAATACGTACATAAACACAATTTAAATAAAAAAAATATTTTTACTTTTATTTACAGTATCCACATACTGTAATAATACAGATCTGTATGTTTCATTTTGCATTCAACAGGTAATTTTTTTATCCATGCATGTTCTTCATGTAAACAGAAGTCTACAGAACGTAGCATTCTTTAAACAGATGAGAAACATCTCCTCAGAGCAGCTGTTTGTGACGAAGAGGTCTGACCACATCATGTCTGTCTGCGGGGCGTCTGACAGCAGTATTGTGCTCAGACAGCGGTCCAGATGGACACGACAGGAACTGAAGATCGGAGCACTTTACAAAACTGACAAACTGCTAAATGAACTACAAAATTAGAGGTGAAACACCGTTAATCATACTCGAGCTCTGACGGGTTCAGCTCATTTGACTGGATCTTCTGCCCTCTAATGTTCGGCTGTAGTAAAAACATTCAGACAGCTGTAAGACTTCGCATCGTGTTTGACAAGCTTTTTGAAGGATGTAAACGTTGATATTTTGCTTTCGCAAGCCTGAATCAGACAGTACACTGCTTTAGAAGTGAAACAGCAGTGTGAGATATGAAACAAAACCTCTGAGCAGCTCGATAAATGTCTTTTATATGACTCCTCACCAGTGTTGGGTCACTTTGAAAAAGAACTGTAACACATAACATTGTGTTACTCCCTAAAAAGTAACGACTTTTATGGAAAGTACTTTATTGCATTACTTTTGCATTGTTTTCTCTTGCTTGTTTTTAGAGTTATATTTTGGGGGGAAATAAAGCACTTTCACACCAAAAGAAATTAAATGAATACGGTGCAGCTGAAGGAAATGTACATTTTAAATAATTTTTTCTTAGTATGGTTGAATAAGATCATTAAAAGTTAGCACAAAAGACACTGATTAATAAAATGGGGAAAAATACATAAAAGATATTTGTGTCATTTCAACAGGGATTTCACTGTAAATACCTATTGCATGAATAATTAATCTACAGCATCAGCTCACTTGCAGGAATTTTACTGACAGTCTCAATACATCTGAATTTAATTATGTAAAAAAAAGAATGTTTAATAACTAAAATATTTAGGTAATAATAAACATTTTTCAAATTCGTTAAATATCTTATTTAATGTCATACACAGCAAAAAGGTCACTCAGGTTTGGAACAACAAATGTAATTTTTAATTACACTGTAAACTGTCTGAAACAAAAACAGCAGGCTACCATTACAGTGGTCACTTTTGGGCAAGGAAATGTTACACTGACAGTAAATAAAGAACAACAATCACAAGCTGTTGATGTGAATGCAGTGGAGTGTTTCTACCACGCACATGACATCTCAGACGCCGCATCACTGTTGCGTCTGGTGCGGACGGAAGACCAGCCGTACTCTGATTGGGCATCATCGGTCACATGACAACGGCCCCAGCGGCTAGTGTTTCTGAGCCCCTGTTTGGCCCGAAAGCTGCGTGGCTTGGCATTCATCTATGGTAATAACACCACATTACGAAACATTACTAGCAATTACAATACAAGCTACGGAGTTATTTTATAATAAATTTTATTCTAGTAAATCTTAAGTAAATATATTGTTTAAAAAAATATTATAAAATTGTGTTTTAAATTGGAAAAATTAAGTGAGTATATGCTACACAAAAAGACATGTCATTTGTATCAGAAAAATAAATAGGATTCAAAGGGAAAACATTTTTTTCCCAACTGGCATGAATTTTATCTTGTGTTAAGCAAATAAATAAAAAACAGTACATACATAAATAGATTTCTTAACACGTAGATTAGATCAAATTGTAAGTAAATAGATTTCTTAACACGTAGATTAGATCAAATTGTAAGTAAAAAGACTCAATGTCTGCTGTATATTTGTCTTTTCTAATAAATCTCCATTTAAGAACGCTTCGATTTTTTTACTGTGAAACAAGAAAAGCATATACAATTTTTGAAGCATATACAAAAAAAGTCTTTGGGTTACTCCCCGCCAAACTGAACATTTTGTCATGTCGTTCCAAACCAGCTTTGTTCATCATCGGAACACAATCTAAGATATTTTGGATGAAAACAAGTTTGAAAAACTTGCAACTGTCCCATTGACTGCCAAGCAATAAACACCGTCAAGGCCCAGAAAAGTCTAAAAAGATATTGTCAGAATAGTCTATCTGCTTGTCACAAGCCTCCCGGTTATCATCCAAAATACCCTAAATTGTGCTCTGAAAACGAACAAAGCTTTTAGGTGTTTGGAACGACACGTGATTAATGACAAAATTTCCATTATGGGGTGGAGTAACCCTTTAGAGTGGACATTCTGTAGTAACGACTGTGTTCAATCAGGTCCTTCTCAAGGGGATTTGATTTGACAGACCTGCATGAAGACAGTGGTGTTCATCTGTAGCGTCTCCACGCGGTCGGTCATCTGTGCGAGCCACTCTGTGTGTTCAGATATACACTGCTGCATATCATCGTTATTCTGAGGATCAGACACAAGCACATCAGATGCTGCTCATCCACAAACACACAGCAATGAGAACAGAGAAACAAACCCCTGATAGAGCATCTCTCAAGTCCACGGCAGACAGACGCACGTGCTCCAGTTTATCAGTGTGTTCCTTGAGTCGGTCCTCCAGCTCCTGCATCATCATCAGACCTTCATCTGTCCTCAGTGCATCTCTGCCAGACATTCCTCATGAAGACATACACACTGGGTCAAAGGTTGTGGATATGGAAGTGTAATATGAAAACTAAAGCACAGATTTATGAGTTTCCTTTTTAAGTACTTGATTGTGCCTTCGGCTGCCAATTGTACACAACTGCATGCAAAAAAATATATAAAAATTCTGACACGCCTGTCAGATTAGTACCATAAATATCGCAAATTATATAAATTTGCATCACAGACTTTTCATTTACAGTTTTTACACACTAATGTTAGAATTGTACAATCTGATTAAGTTAGAAACTTAATAAAGAGCTGACATGTGAAAGATTAACGACTAAACTATCAGCACTTACAGTGCATTAATTATGGTGCCAAACGTTTGCTAACACTTAAAGTTTTTGTTGTTATGCATTTATGATATAGGTCCACATTGTAATGCATGATAACTTATCTTTTTCTAAAGAATTGTAACCAAAGTTTAAAATCATTATAATGTTTGATGGTTTGTTCCTCGCGTTTTAATGTATTACATTTTCTAAAAGTTTAACAATGAGTAGATGAGTATTTTACCATGCAATGCATTATAAGGAGCATTAAAACACATAATTAATGCATTAAAACTCCTTGTCTAATGCATTTTTCGGCCCAGATATTCCACAGATCGTGATTGAAACAGTGTGAAAACAATAAACCGATTTCTGCAGAATTAAAGAAAAGCAAGCTTTTGTCGGTCGCGTGAACAATCCAAAAGATTTTCAGCGCGAGCTGCTACGTTTCTTTGTCAAGATTCGCCATCAAACAAATAACTTAAATATAAGATACATGGAGAAAAAAACAAAAAACAAAACAAAGCCCGCGATAACGAGCTCAGACCTGCCCAGAACACACACACGCAGAAACTCGAGCATGAAGAAAAATAAAGTTCAAATAGGATCTAGCGGTGTTAAAACAGCTCCTCAATTTGCAAGATGAGCTACTCACTGCTCAGACGGACCGGATCCTTTTTTACTCCGTGAATGTGTTATAGAACCGGAGCTCACGGGAAAAATGCACGGAATTCACTCACTGAGCCACGTCATCGGGCCACGGACTGCGCGCGCGCACGAACGATCCAAATATTTACACACGCTGAACACGTTGAGCTGGATAAAAACATCTTCCAGATGTAAACGGTTAAATCTCATTTCATATAATTTGATCGTATAGATGCCGAGAAGTGAAGTAATGCCATCTTTTATGAGAGAAATCAGCTGAAAACAAAACTTAAAAAAAAAGATACCCATTCATTTCAGCAGGGGTGTAGCACCAAATTCTGGGCCCTTACTACTAATCTAAGAACTCATACGTATAACAAAAAAGCCTTATACAACAACTTTGAGTTTCTTATCTTAAAATTATATTTAAAAGGAAAATAAAATTTCACTCCTCCCCCCACTTGGTAATTTGGTCCCACTTTTCACCCAACCAGGACGCCAATTTCAGGCCTGATATTTTAAGACCTCGACTTTGGTGTATATAACATCTATATATCTTTATAGTAATCAGTAAGCTAAGAGACAATTGCCACATTCCTATAATGTCAATAATATGCCCTCTACACTGTGCTGAACATCCATTCAATTTTCTTCATTAAGTTTCCTATGAAGTTGTGCTGCTTTATTGCTTGTCATTGAGTTCTAACAATTAGATCTGAATACTAATCCTGTAACATTTCAGTTTCTGTCAGCTTGAAGTGGTGGTGAGCAGTTCGAGACAGAAAGCTATGTATGCTAGTTTCTGAACAGTTTATCGTTTCATGTCCTTTTTTTTGCCAATGGAGATAACTGACCAAACTGGGGCAACACAGCACAGATGAAAAACATAATAAATCATCAAAATAGTCATAAGGCATTGATCAATCATCCCTTGTCATTGTTTTCATAATCACCAAAATTCCCTTTACCATAGCATACATGATGGTATTAAATACGATTGATTAATGTTATGGATTGCATGTAGGCTATAGTCTCTTATAAACCTACCTGCTTCTGCATGGGCATCACTGGTTATGCAAAGTTTCAGGCAGGTGTGTTTGATTTGGGTTGGAGCTAAACTCTGCAGGACACCTGCCCTCCAGGACCGAAGATGCCCATCTAATTACTATAACTAGTTGGCAAATGCTTCTCTGCTCTTCAAACACGCACACACACAAACATATCAAAGTTATAAAAAATTTGCAACATTTCAAAAAAGTGACACTTTCATATATTCTAGATTCATTAAACGGTTCTTTTTGAAATACAAATCTTGTACACCCACTTATCTGCAATCAGATACAAATTTAAACCGAAAAATGCAACGCTTTCTACAACTTGCCAAAATAATATGCTGGTGTAGATGTCAATTATTTGAGGTATTTGGCAACCCTGTACCTACAATTTTAGTGAAAATGACACCAGTCCGAGGAAAAAGCTCAAACGTGAGGGGAAAAATGACTAGATAGCCTTGTGGGCAACAAGACTATCTAGCCTGCTATCTCTTTCATGCATGCCATCTCAACAGCATTGCTCCAGTTTGGCTGACTGCTATTTAAAGTAGTTGGAATGACATGCATGTTTTTTTAAACAGCCATGGCCACTACCACTGGAAAGAAATCTACGGTCACAGACACGAGGGACATTTACAATCCCATCCAGAGCACATGGCCCTGAGAGCCTGGCCTATTTAAATACAAATGACTAACTTTCAAGTAATTGTGAAGACTTAGGATGGAGCTAAATCTGCAGGATGGTGGCCCTCCAGGACTGGAGTTACCCAGCACTGCAGTAGGGCAGCATCCTTAAGAGCGCCATTTTTTGAATATAACATTGTCCCAGTTTCTACACCACTTTCTCTCATGGGATTTAGTGAAAATGCTTTTTTTAGTGTCTCCATTTGAGCTAGATGAAGATGAATTTAAGACATTGTCATTCGAGGTGGCAGCATTGTTTGGCGATTGCAAAACTTTTCAGAATTATGAGAAAGCCTATCACCAAACAGCACCTCTCACACTGAATACTGGATTTCAGATTACAGGCAAGGTTCTGGCTTGCATGCATATTCTGCAAAATAAATGACTATTGTACATCATGGCCTATCTTGAAAAAACAAAAAACAAACCTGAACTTTTCTAAAGGTTTCTAAAGCTCCTCAAAGCCAGAAGCCCTACTCTTTCCAGGTGGGAGGTAGGCTGTTTCCAATAATGTGAAGGCAGCGTTTCACAGCTGTTTTTGTGGGAATCTCTCTTATTAGGCCCATCATTTCAAGACTTAGGAGTTTCTGCTTTGGAGCTGAATCAGAAATGTGAAAGAGAACTGACTGAAATGCAGCAAAACTAGCCATGCAAAAATGTATGCTGTGATTTAACATCATTATGAGAGCAAAAATTAATTAATCATTTTATTTCTGCACGATTCAAATCACAGAAGTTGGACTAGAGTTGGGAATTCATTCATTTTTGCGAATTAGTTCAATTTTCAATGAAGTGATTAAAAATTTAGGTTTTTAATCATTTAGCAAAAAGTGCAATACTATTTTTAACATATTAAACTTTTTAGCCATTTCAGATTTCTCAATGTGCAATTAAAAGACAGAAAAACGTCAAGATGCAGTACCACAGATCTTAAATGACTGCAACGGCCTCATCAATAACTCATCAAGGGTAATGGGAATACAAAAAATGATTCTTTTTTGTAAAAAAGCACAATCTGCTTTATTTCTCTCTTGAGTTCATTTCCAATAAAAGGGCAAATATTATCACACATTTAATAGGATAAACAACACTGAGTGATAAATATCTGCAGGGAAAACAGACCCTAAAAAATAAACGTCAAAGAAAAGTGAGTAAATCCATTGCTGGCCCTTTAAATACAGGTCTAACAAAAGCAAAAAGGGCAATAACGAGTCTGTACAGATATGCAGCAATCATCAAGAAGCAATGTTACCATTGAAGGTGATGCGATCCAACAGTGCCAATGAACACCCAAACAAATAAACCTCCGAAATAACCATGAGCACTGCAGAAATCATAGAAAAAAAAGAAAAAAGAAAAAAAAAAACAGCATTTGAAATGTCCAACAGTTCACCCTAAAGGAAAAAGAGGTTGCATTTGCATTAATGCTGCAATATCAAACATGAACAAACGTGCTGATGGTTATATATATTTCTGTACAGCTGTAGTGTAACGAAGCACCTTCAAAACAAACCTTTCCTGTGCACTTCAGATCCCTGTGAGCCCACAGAGACGGCAACATTTACAACCCAAGCACTCATTCGCAGACATGATGCAGATGCATGTTTGGACCCCGATGGTAACCGATAGGCTGTTTATTGCTTGTGCAACCCTTGCACTTCTGTGACCGACCATCTGACAAAACAGAAACTCATAGAGGAAGGTAAAGGGTTTCTTGACCATATCAACGTACTGTAACATTTTCCCATCAGCACAAATCCCACTGACAATATCACAAACTTCCTCACATTACACAAGTGCCCATATCTCCCACCCGCCTGTATCACACCAAACATAGAGCAAGCGCTTCTCAATGCTGCTGACTGTAACATGTTTATTCCACACACGGCGCACCGCCGCCACTCAAGCCCCATCATGCAACACTTTAATGTTGCTTTGCATTTACACAATGCATGAAAAGCAGCTGTAAAATAACCGGTGCATTTCCACCATGTTTGGATTGAACAATGTCCTCAAAATTGGGTTTGAAGGTTTTTTTTTTTATTGAATAAAAGGTGTTTTTTTTTTCATAATAATAGCGCAAATAGGCATGATTACTATATTTATATAATTAAAAAAAAAAAAAGTTAGTTAAAACTCCATGGTACCCAGTAAAAGTGACTAACTCCACAAACCGCAGCTCTGGAGCTTCTGTTGATCTGCATGTCAATCAAAACCTCGAGTCCAATCAGCTGGCTCAGTTTGGCAATGTGGGCGTAGAGATGTGAGAGCTGGAAGAGGAGATACGCTTCCTGTTTTTCTGTTTGCAGACTTTCATGGAGAGAGCGAGACACACCAGGATTCATTTGCCACTTTTGTGAACCGTAATTCTTCACTTGAAAATGTCAAATAAAATGTAAATAAATAAAGCTGATCTTGGAACGTCTGCGCAGAAGAGTTCAAAACTATTGTGTCTATTTATATATATAGTTTACATTTATATAGATATTCATATCTCTCTATGTGACGTTTATTATTAATGTGTTCCGATTGATTTGTGGAGTTGGTGATCCTGTGCATCAGTTCCGGAGTACAGTGAGAGAGAGAGAGAGAGAGAAAGAGAGGGAAGAGAAAAGACGAGGAGCAAGAGAAAAGCGGTCCTACAGACAGCTGTGTCATGTGATCATGAGGTCCATTGTTAGGCTTTGCCTTCCTCCACTTTGACTGACTGTGGTTTGATGGCTCCGGTTCGAGAAGCTTTGACCTGTACTGACGACAGCTGCTCCTGGATCTTGCCGGGAATCACTGATGAGCTCTTGGCGTCGCTGACGGCCTGACGCGCGTCATGCAGAGCCTTCATCTGTACCAAAAACAAGAGAGACAGACTCAATACTGGAGCAAAACCTCAGCAACACTGGCAGTCAAAAAAAAACAACTGCTTCAAAATAATTCAAGTGGATAATACACTGAACAGTCAACACATGAGAAGGCAACACGACAGTTCGACCTTGAATTCATTTGTTTTATTTTTCATAACATTAACATCAATGAAAACATATCTTGATTGTATAATATTCCTTAAAAAAAGGGGGGGGGTTTAATACTACACTGAATGAACACAAATATTGTTGTAGAAATAATACTACAATTATTTGTTGGTTTCTTCAAATTAGATGAAACTCTCTTTCTCAAGTATGAAGGAACATGTAGACTTATCAGCAGCATGCATCAGATTATCTAGGTATACACCAAACACATTCAGTTTTTTTTTATGTTACCACTGCTTTATTACCCAGCCCTTTTCAAGCTGCTATATGACCCAACTTCACTTTAGAGACATAACAAACCTCCATCATTAGGCATAATAATTAGGCAAAGCATCATCTCTACAGATTATATGATATAAACATGATAAAAACAAACATCATAAAGAATGATAATAAAAAGGAAGTGCATGAGATGCCATTACCTATGCTCACAGTGGGTGGCTCACCTTCACACCATCCTCCGGGCCCTTCATGGTTGGTTCGGGGTTGGAGGGGGGTGTGCTGTGGGGCGGATCGCGGCCAGGGCTGGGGTAGGGTGGTGAACGGATAATGACAGTTTTGTTAACCTGCATAACAGGCCGCTGGATAGGGTTGGGGAAGGGACCACTGGTGGCGGGCCTCATGTGCATGACCATACTGCCCTGAGGAGCGGACACCTGCAGCATCAGACAGCAAATGTGCATGTTAGCCATGTGTCATATGTCCTCTCGGGTCTGTGTTAGGGACAGAAATGAGTCGTACCTGCTGTGTGTAATGTCCTGAGAGAGAGACGACCGTTGGTGGGGCTCCTGAGGGTTTCCCACTAGGACTGGCTGAACTGGGTCTAAGGAGAAAGACCAAAAAAATAAATAAAAGATGAAAATGACCAGCACTTCATAGTGTGACTGCAGCTTACTGTACTGCAGGTGAGTGTGTGAACCGCCCGCTCACCTGTAGGAGCCGCTGGGTATTCCAGGTGAATGGTTGGGCTTATCAGAGAACTGAAATCCCTTCATGTCCATCTGGGAAGGCTTCAAAAAGAACATGATTTATCAGAGAGGTGTGTCAATTACATGTAGGAAGACATTTGAGGGCTGTTATTTCCCTGAAGCACAGGCCCTCACCTCCCTGGTGCCACTCATGATGGTTGCCTGGGATCCGGGAGGCATCATGCGGCGTGGAGCTCCAACAGACAGGTTCTGGTTCTGCTGGAGCTGGATGGACTGGGGCAGGATGAGGTGTTGCTGGGCCGAGCCATAGCGCAGCTGAGATCCAGGCATGGGCATCGTCACCTGAAAACACACAGCAATGTCAAATGTACACAGCCTTTAACAACAACTTCTGAATAAACTAAATTCAAACTGCATTCGATGCTGTTGATTGACAACTAATGCCCAACTTAAATCATTTTACTTCAAGAAATTGCATGTGTGTTTTTGTAGTTGAACAGAACGTGCCTGAATAAGCTGCGAGTCCATAAGTTGTGACGTGCCCATCCCAGCCGCCTGATTCATGGGCCCGTCGTACACCAGCTGCTGGCTGCCATTCATGGGCTGGTAGTGAGACCCGGACTGTGATTTGACCATGTCTGACGGCTGCATGGCAGTAAATGGAGAGTATGGCCCTTTGAGGGGAGCTCCACCAGAGAGCACCATGGGACTGGGCTGAGACAGGTTTGGGTGCATGTACACCTGAGACCTGTAAAAGGGGAGAATGTGAGAGCACTCAGATACTGTACAATACTGCAAAATGTCACTAAAATTTTTTTTGGCCTCTCTCTACAAATCAATCTCTACATTTAGAGAGACCGTCTCTCTTTATACTACAATTTAACCACTGTGTTTTGCTCTACATTTACACCAAATATCAGTTTATCTTTCCATTTAAACTGACCATCAGTCTTTAGATTTAAACAGATTATCAGTCGATCTCTGGATCTCATTATTCACTCCAGAAAACTGCATTAAGTCAGTCTTGGATAAATTTGTTTAGTAGCTTTAATAAGCCTGTACAGTAAGTTAATATTAGCAATGAGTGCTAATATTAACTTACTGTAGAGGCTTATTAAAGCTTTTAAAGCTAAGTTCCATTTTATTTATTTCAAATATTGACAATAACAAAAATAAAGTAACAAGAGCTTAAAGTGCTAAAAAACCAAACTGCTAAACTGAAGATAAGTGAAATCAAGGCCATTAGCACTTTTTTTTTTTTGCACAAGCGTATTTTTAAATCGCAGACGCGGACATCACGGCTCTATGACCGGAGTCTAATTCATGACGAGCAAGCACTTTCTTACCACTGCTGTCATACAGTAGCTTCCTCGAGCAAATTGATGCGATGTTGGTGATTGCCGGTGATATTTCGTTTTACAACGCGTTTCCTTGTGTGTTTTGGCCAACACGATATGCCGTAGATGTTCTTACCGCACTCGCGTTTGATATAGAAAACAAGAAATAAACTCAAATAAAGACCAAGCTCACATAAACTGTTAAGACTGGCTATTGTAATATCGTAACGTTAATTTCTGCACTCGGTTACATATGTTTTAATTATCAAAAATAAACATGGGTTTACTACAAATAAAAAAACATAGTCAAAATAAAGTAACCACACATTAACATGTTTTTTTCTGTACTAGACTTTTAGCTTCACCATCCGAATGACTGTAGCAATGCACGCATCAGAGCGCGTGATCTCTTGTGTTGCGCAGATGTACACAACAGACACGTCAACAGACATAGTCCCGTCCGAATAGGGCTTAATACACTACTAAATTCCAGTAGCCCCACCAAAATGGAACTGTTGGTCAGGATACCTAAGAGGGAAAAAAATAACAGCAATGTTTTACATCTTATGACCATAGCAATTGCAGATTGATCTCAGGTGTGCATTTAAAATGACCTCTGTACTGAGTTGTCCATACTGTAAACTGGATCTTTTTTGTGCGTCATGTAATATCAATGAAACAGTAGGATTTGTAGGATCCTACAATCAAGAAAAATGTAGTCAAAACTGTGGCAAAGCCTCTCCGAAGCTTAATTTAGACTTTAGTTAAAGCTGAAGCTAAGTCCAGAGTTGGTTCAATTTTTGCCATCTCTTATACAATGGAGGGACAGAAAGGGTGATTCAGAGTGTAACATCCTCCACTGATAGTCATTTATTAGTCTGGAGACCCTGAATTGACTTGCAGTTTCACACAGTTACCATGGGGGGCGCTGTGGCTTATCCCTGTCTCCAAAGAGGATAAACTGTTTACGTAACGTTTTAGCTCCACAAATAATCGCACGCACAGCACATCAATAGAGAGATAGCCAAGGAAAGGCTGTGTCCTTGCCAGTATGATTTAATGAGGTTTATGTTTGTGCAGTCTGGAGCTTTGGGAGAAGAGTATGTCCCTGTGTACATTAGATTTCAGGTACTTGTGTCCACAGACAGTTGACCCAATAATTTGTCACCACCGTTCTGATGTCACTACAGAGCCTTTCCTCTAGACGCCCCCTAGAAGGCAGACTTTAAAGAGAGGAGCATTTGGAGCTGGGCTGGAGGGAAGCCAAATTGCTTGCCTCTCTAACGCTGACTTCGCGGGTGCATGAATAAATGATTTTTCCAACACTGGATAAAACCCTTGTAAGCTATTGCCACTGTTTTAATTGCCTCTGCCATGCTATTCATACAGACAGTTGGAGTCGGGGGAAAAACTGCACATGAGCAAATAAACTTGTTACCTAGTGGAGCGTTTTCCTATGGCATCACCCATTTTACTCAGCAGCCCATCGCCATATGTTTTGGACAGATTTTGAGGAAATCTTAATTATTGCCGTTCTTCTTGCTTTCTCTCCTATTTAATTGTTTTCCTCATATCAGGATGCTGTCTTTCTAGTGTTTTCAAATTACTTGTATTTTCTTTTTTGTGGCGCTTTTGAAAATACAGATTAAGCAGTGTCTTTAAATAACGTTGCAAACCCCTAGTAAATTGTGTGATGGCTTTTAATATACTTATATATTACTCTGTTCTCATTTATATGCACCAATATAGCAATGCATTGTTGATAAACAACAATAAACAACCATGTGATACAAACACTTGACTCAATCAGAGTTTTGTATTAGTTAATTGAAGCCAAATCTAGGTAGGCTGCATATTTTTGATAGTCTACATTAGAAATTGTACTAACTATGGAAGTAGTAAGTAGCTTTGCAGCTGCAATTTGTCAACTAACTCTCATTATAATAATAATAATAGACTGTTAGACTGGAATAGTTGAATAATGCATGTGCGAATGCAAAGTAACTTACAGTAAAATGTCGAAGAATAAAATAAAAACAAATAAAGTGTTAGCAGATATTAAGCAGGGTCTGCCTATAATAACAGCTACAGTAGCTGACATATATTTGCAAACTTTTTTGTAGTTATAATGTTTAAAGTTTCTTTATCAACATAAAGTGTTAGCTCAACTCTTAAAGCAAATTTAATGCAATACTACTAATTCATGAAATACTACTGTTTTAATTCCAAATAAAACATTTACAAAGTTTAAATATCATGGAGACTTAGTAAACATTCTCAAGGTGACAGTATGAACAAACTAAATTCATACATTTTCTTTCTGTGGATGGTGTGATATAATTACTCAGAAAACAGGTATTCCTTGTAGTTATCTACAAGAAGACCAAAATCTCTAGTAACATCTCTTGTCAAAAGAAGACTATGTACATTTTCTTTCATTCGCTGTATACATGTAAAATATCTGATTACTCAGCTGTTTGCCTTATAGCATGACCACTCTAAACATTTTTTTTCCCCCAGGCTGTTTTGTGTTTCCTCTAGCCAAGCAGCTTGTGCTTGATTTCCATGCTTTAATGCCTCAGAAGGGAATCACAAGTTGTTATGACTGTAACTCACATTAAAAGTACACGGGCGATTGATCTAACAGTTCTCTGATCTTTTGAACTAATTGAATAAAAATGTTTACTGCATCTTCCTTTAGATTCTTCAAAAGAACATTACAAACCATCCTCAGAGGCTAAAAGGCCAGTGGATTAGTTTGCTCTGAATGCAGGATCAAAATGTTCCCAGGCCTTTGTGGGCTCTAAGACTTTTCCAAAAGTAAAACGATTGGTATTGTTACACTTCTAAGCCATCGCTGCTATTAAAAGGCTAAACATTTACAGAACAGTGTTCTCTTGCTTGTTTTTAATCTAATTGCAGTGCTCCCAAATATATAGAAAGTAAACACTTTGTGCAGCAAGCTTTCTGAGCCCAGGTCATTGTTTGATAATAGATCAATGCATTAAATTTGCTTAAAAGAGACACTGCAGCACTAAATAAAAGGTCCCACTTTATGTGTCCCTAATACCGGTGTACTTACATATTAACTAGATGTGTATCTAGTGTGTAACCACAGTGCTAGTACACATTGCTACATAGTATCTACAGCTGTAATATTTCTGTAAGCACACACTTGTAACAACCCTTAGAATGGTACAAATACAAGTACAAATGTGTAACAGTACGTTGGTAACAACACTTTTTTTCACTTCACTACGTAGCAATGTAACAGAAATTACATAGCTACATTTTGTAACAGCAGTATGTATAAGATTAACTAGGGGTGATCAGGGGGTGTAATTGGGCAAGGTTTAGAGATATGCACATTTTGAGGGTCCCTGCAGTCACATCACAGCCAATTCTACAATTTTCAAGGCCTTGATATCTGGGGTTTCTATACAGGAGATCTGTAACCCCTTGATAACGCTTTGATATCTGGGGGTCTCTATACAGGAGATCTGTAACTCTGCGGGATGGTGTTCCTCCCAACATGTTTGTCCGTTTCTACGGATTGGACTTGCAAGGCACTTCAGACTCTTCTGTTCTCTTGCCCTAGCTGTGCAGGTACACACACTAGGCAGGAATTTGCAAGTCTGAGGGCATGAGCATCTCGTTCCCCATAGCATCTTGTCAATGCAGCTCGGGTTCCTGAAGAGGGACGTCTCAAGGTTAGGTGTGTAACCCTTGTTCCTGAAAGGAAGGAGATGCTGTGTCTGGTAACCACACAGCTTCCCTGCCTGCACTCGCTTTAGGACATTAAAGCTGAAGCCGGCTGCACTCCATGTGCTTTTATGCTTCATGGCCTATGACGTCTCGCCCATCTATTGGACTGATTACACATACTATTCAGAGCGGTCATGCTGCAGGCGTTTCCCATAGCGTCTTGTAGACGCAGCATCTCGTTCCTTCAAGGAACTACGGTTACATACATAACCTTGAGATGTTTTCTTAAATAATTTGATCATATTTACATACATCAAAACCTCTCATAAGAGAAAAACAAACAACTGAATAAAGTGCAGATTTATTAGTGTTGCTCATGCTAAACTCCTTTTTGGAAACCTAGAAGCTGTCATCTGTTTGTGCATCTCAAGATGGCGCCTGCGAGATTGGCTGCCATCGCAACTGCTCCGACCCCCTTTTCTTTGTTTTTGTTTTTAAAGTTAGTTTTCAGCGTCAATCAACACAGCAAAATCAACACTATTAAGTACATTGAATATGATAGAGACACTCTTGTTTCTATTGGTATACAATGTACTCACAATTTGTCGCATTTAACCCCGGATCCCAGCTGGCCGATTGAGATCCTGAGGGAGAACAATGGACGCAACGTGAAGCGGCAGCCCCATGCGAAACGAACCGGCGTTAGGAACAGGCTGAGAGCCTGTGCACACCTCAAACCTCTGCCTAGCATCCTGCTCGCCAATGTCCAGTCACTGGAGAACCAACTCAATGACCTCAGGGCCAGGGCAAAGTTCCAGAGAGACATTTGGACTGCAATCTCCTCTGCTTCACCGAGACATGGCAGAACCCAGCGGTGCCGGCGCAAGCGTTTTTCCTCTTACTCGCTCCTGCACACCCAACCTGGAACTACTGTCCGTCATGTGTCGTCCTTTCTATCTACCTCGGGAGTTTACATTGGTCATTGTCAGCAGCGTCTATATTCCACCAAAAGCGGACACTTATGCGAGCTGCATGAGGCACTCACACAGCACCGGGACGCTGCGTTCATTGTGGCGGGGGACTTTAACAGTGCCAACCTCAAACGCACCAAACTTTTATCAGCACATCACCTGCCCCACCAGGGGCGATAGGACACTGGACCACTGCTACACCACAGTAAAGGATGCCTACAAAGCACAATCTTGTCCACCGTTTGAAAAAATCTGCCAAAAATCTGGCAAAATACAAACAAAGGCTAAAACGGGTTCCGGTTCAGAGGGAGGTCACGCGCTGGACGGTCCAATCGGTGGCCGCGTTACAGGACGCACTTGATGAAGCTGACTGGGACATGTTCCGGAACAGCTCAGATGACGTCAACGTGTTTACGGAAGCAGCTGTGGGATTCATTGAGAAACTAGCGGATGATACCGCACAGAAAACGGCTATCAGAATGTTTCCCAAGCAGAAGCCGTGGGTGGATAAAACCATCCGCGACGCTCTGAGATCTTGCACCGCTACCTACAATGCGGGACTTGCGTCGGGGGACATGGATCAGTACAAGGCAGTGTCATATAACGTGCAGAAGGCGGTGAAAGAGGCAAAGCAGCGCTACGCGAGGAAACTAGAGTCACAACTCCAACAGAGTGACTCTAGGAGACTGTGGCAGGGACTAAGGACAATAATGGACTATAAAGCACAAACATCTGAACATATGATGAATGCGGACATGACTCTGGTAGACAAGCTAAACACTTTCTACGCTTGCTTCGAGGCTGAAGCCAAAGACGCTAACGATGCTAATGTTAACGGCGCTAACGGCTGCAGACAGGAAGACACTGCCAGCACTGGAAACACGTTCATTATCTCCAAGCATGACGTGAGAAGAGCCTTCAAGAGAGTGAACACCAGGAAAGTAGCAGGACCAGACGACATCTCAGGTCGTATTCTCAGAGCCTGTGCAGAGCAGCTAGCACCTGTGTTCATAGAGATATTCAATCTCTCGGTGATCCCCACATGCTTCAAAGAGTCCATCATTGTTCCTGTCCCAAAGAAACCTCATCCTGCTTCCCTCAATGA
>JAUCNO010001476.1:3263008-3279425 GCA_032353835.1 Enteromius viviparus
ATTGAGAAATATGAGATGCCTCAGCTTGGATGGGCTGATGCGATTTCTCCTCTCTGTAATTATTTGTCCTGTTTTTTTAGAAGACTCTCTCTGTCGCTCTCTATACCTGATCTGTACCACTACACTCGCTATCTTTAAAGCATGCGCTCCCTTTCCTTCTTTCATATAATAGTAATTACGGCAGAAGATTCGGCTCGTTCGCTACAAAGAATCGGCTCCTAGAGCCGGCTCGTTCGCGGACGACACATCGCTAATACCCCTCTGTGTCTCTCCTGGGAGCTCATCTTTAAAGACGACCGTAGGTGAAATACTAAAAACATTAATACTTAATATAAACAAAGCACGATGTATTGCACACCGCAACAACTTTCCAATATGCGCTCCACTGACGTCATTGTCTGTGCTTCCAAGTCAAAGAGCAACTGTCCATCAAAAGCTGATTAGCCAATCAGAGTAGATGGCTGTTAAGCCCGCCCCAACGAGAGGTTTGTGCCAAAACAGCAAATGAAAATTTGCGAAGCGGAAGCGGAAGCTGTGGCAACACATTCAGAATCCATGATTCGCGAAAATGATTCTTTGAAAATCATTAACAAAAAATTAATATTTGAAGAGCATGTTAAATTCGTGCGATTGAGTTCATTTTTTCAACTTCATTGTTTTTTTCTTCTTTTGCAGTGGCATATTTTTGATCGTTTCTTGGAAAGTTACATTCAATTTTAAAAAGTTTCGTTCATTTTTATTGGCACAAAAATAATTCCATACTGCTGAGCAGCTCTTTCAGAGACTGTTTACTTTGGCTGCATTCATCGTGAAACTTGCTAATTAGACTTAGCACATTATTAGGAAAGAGAGTTACAAATATTCATTAAAAACCTTGTTTCTTCTGTAGGTGAAGCTGTATCACGAATGATTGGCGTGCAAACATAGATGGCAGGTAGAGGGAGGCATTCAGAACCGAACACAAGACGTTGGAAATAAATGACAACTGCTATGTTCATTATTACATCCAACAACAAAATCCAAAAGTCATTCTTGTCTACATCTTGAACTGGTGACAGTTCACTCAGGGCAGGTAAGACACCAGTCCAGTCTGTGCTGAAACACTACTGTCAATCAAACTATCGTGGGAGGGATATGTCCGTGTGTTGTGATCGCCTCGATTTGAGGAAGGGGTAAAAAAAAAAAAAACACTGGGTAGATATTTAGCACTATAGGGTGGTCGTATACACACACTGCCAACACACATTTTAGTTCAAACAACTTGGAAAAGTGCATGTAGCATTATATAAACCCTTTCAGAAAAACATCAAAGACAGAATAAAATTCAGCAGAATATGGAAAGTTTGACTTATGTGGAGTGATTAATCACGATAAAACACTGGGTTTCTTTAAAGATCTGAAGGCACCTACCACAGTGATGCTGGTACTGATGAGCTGTTTGACTGTGAAAGGCCAAATGAGTGGGAGAGAATATTGCAGAATGGGAAGTTGTTATCTAAAGAGGAACCATCGGATGTTATTTTTCAAAAAAAAAAAAAAATGCTCCTAACCTAAGATAACAAAAAGTGCACCAGGCTCGTGTTTTGGTTTGGTCAGAGTCCAGATTTAAACCTTATAAAGAACATTTATTACATTTATGTGGGTAAAATTCCCCTTTAAATGCAATATAAACATGTGGTATAAACATGCTTAACAGTATCTTTGTGGTTATCATTGAGAAATCCTCATACTAATTCAAGTTAAAAGCATTTTTACGATGATCAGTGAATTATGTGCAAACAATCACAGCAAGAAAATAAACATCTATCCCAGGGGTGTGCAGTACAGACAAAAACTTATAACATTTACAGTAGTTTTTTACTTTTATAAGGGCTTTTTATTTATTTAATTATTTTATGTATTTGTTTTTTGCATATGAAGTGGCATTCCGATGTATTTAGCTCACAAAGTTTAATGCAAGACATGCATTTGACCTGCAGTTACAAATACGTAAATGTTTTGATATTTGAATCCTAATAATTTGAATACTTTGAATATGTGAACTTATTTAAAAAAATGTATACTTTAAATTTAAAAATTAAAAACCACCAGTAGGTGGCAGGAAAGTCGCTGTTGTTGAATGAGTCATTGCGACTGAACCAAATTATTTAAAAGGGTTGATTCCTTCATAAATATTCCACTGTCATGTTGCTCAGAGACGAACAACGGTGCTTGTTGTTGGTGGTGGTGGAATAGTGCAAAAATACGAACAAAGCTAAGTCTATTGATAACTTGTTTATTGAACTGCTGTATAAAACCAATATTATATCTGTGACTTTTGCAGTCAGAATGACATTCTTCGTGTGATATTGGTATATGAAAATATGAAAATATTTTATGACTCTGTTCCAGAAAGACCCACCCAAGACTCTAGTCTATTTAATAATGTCGAATGGTTGATAGTGTCGAAAGCAGTTGATAAGTCTAAAAGAACAAGGACCACAGAATCCCCCATATCAGTGGCTAAAGAGATGTCTTAAAACTAGATTGCAAGTGCTCAAACACTTTTTCTTAAAGCAAGAAAAGATTGAAGTTGGAAAAACACTATCTTTTCCAAAACCTAAGAAAGAAATGGTAGAACAGAGATAGGGCGATAGCTTTCTAGAACAGACAAATCGAGAGAAGGCTTCTTGAGGAGAGGAGTAACAGTAGCCACTTTCAAATTAGCAGGAACCACACCTGTTGAAAGGCATTTATTAAAAAAGGATACTAGGCCTGGTCCAACCGAATCAATAAATTGTATTAATAAACTTGGATGGATAGCATCATATGGAGAAGAGGATGGTTTCAATTTAGCAATAGTGTCGCATATGGTGCACTTAACTGGAAACCCTTCAGGAATGTCAAAGTCATCAAATGATTGGTTGAATTTTATTGGATTTCCGGGGGATGCGAGTGTCGCGTTTATTTTCGGTTCGCCAGGAAACAAAGCGCAGACGTGTGATTGCGTGTTTACATGAGTGACAATAAGCATTCATTAAGATCAGTTAAACGTTGGATTCTCATAAGTATGCATTCTAATTTTACTAGTTGTGCATCCCCTCCTATCTGTTATGGAAGATCAAGTGAAGTACCTAACTGAGAAGAGGGATATCAGCCGCGTTTGTGGGCAAACATGAAACAACAGACGCTGATATCGTAGCTGGTCGATTCAGTATTTGCGTTCGATTCTCCAGAATTGCTTGTGGGTGTTAAAAAGTGGAGAGATACGCTTTAAACAGATGTTTATCGCGAGCGTCTCATCTGTATTTTCTATGCTGATTGACTAGTTGCACGCCGTTCTATTGGCGACATTTCCACGCCCCGAAAGGTGGCGCTGAACGAAACGAACTGTAATTGGTTGTTTGACATGTCGGTCAAGTGGCCTTATGGGCGGGCCATGACCAAAGAAAGCGGCTTTGAATTCCAGACCTTCCGCTGTCAGTCTGAAGGTCTAGCTACGCGAGACTACCGGGGGATTGAGTTAATTACAAAAAACAGGACCTTAAGTCTAGACTGATTGTGCAAAGTTAAATAGCTAAATTAAATAGCCTAGCTGATTTGGCGGCTCTCTGATAAACCGATAAACCGTCTTTGAACAGCTGTAGAGAAATGTTTGTTCTTTTTTTCACTTTCGCTCAACCTTTCTACAAGTCTGGCTTAGTAGCCGAGTCTCAGCAGTATGCCACACTTCAGATTTAGGTTTGAGCCTAAGAGGCTTCAAAGGGGCAGTTTCATCCATTTACATCAAGCCAGGCATTTTGTAACAGTTTGTCCGCATCCAAGTCTGATAACGGAGAGTCCAAAAGTAGATGAGGGCAAACCTTTGAAGAACACTGACTAAAACTAAAACTAAAACTGAGAGACAGGAACACTGCGCACAGTGAGACACTGCTATACGATCAATTTCACCATACAATTTTTCTTTACCATCTTAAACAATTGCTATTGAAAAAGTATGGATCTGATAAAGCTAAATTGTGACCTTTGCACTGACAGGTCACATTTTTGACCCAGTATTCTAGAGCACAAATGTGGGAACATAGTTAAAAAGACCCCATTCATGAAACACTAGAAGAAAACATTTTGGTGCATGGTTCACAAATCCAAAAGATTTTACATACAAACTATTTACACAGAAACCCATTCCACTCATGTTTCAGAAAATATATCAACAAATGTTACGGCAAACATCTAAATTTAGCCTATTTTATCTGGGGGGGAAATGAATTTGAATCCTTTCTGTATATAAGATAAGACAAGATAAGATATGATCAAATGTTTTGATTGACCATCAGCAATCACCTAGGAGAAAAAACGCAATGTGACCTTCCTGAAAGCTCTGCAAAACACTCTTAAGGCATTAACCCAAAAATTAACAAATGTGTGTGCAATTATAACGCCAATGAACAATAAAAAGTACTTTCTCTAGGAGGAAAAGACCCTTGGTGGTTTCTCAGCTTCAGGAAGTGGCAAAATTTCCAGTAATCTTAGAGCAATAAAGCCAACAATGACCACTCACAAACCACTGAGGCTGACAAAAAAACCAATATCTTGATTTTGCTGAGAAAGCCTTGAACTTCAAGTATGAAATAATTATTTAAAAGTGACTTTATAATGCAAAAAGAAAGAGGGTGTTTGAATAAAACAAATTTCGTGGGCGCAATATAAAAAATACTTTTAAAATGCTTTGATGCGTTGAGACACAACTACTTCTTTAAAACACTGCTGTTTCTGTTGTTCATGCTTAGTTGTTTATGAATTTTTTTAATGCGGTTATAAACCCTTACATTTAAACTCAATCCATAATAAGAGACTTCTCTTGGAAATAATATCAATTATTAAATCTGATGTTAGTCAACAGTAAAACACTTCAATGCCTTTCTTTGAATTTGATACTAAGGTCTCTGACCTACTTTATACCCTGGTGCTCTAAGGCTCATCTTTAAGATTTTAAGCTGTAGGAGTAATAATTGACCTAGTTACAAGCCCATACAACTACATGAAGCAGGTCATTACTGCAAGGAAGTAAAAATACAGCTATTGTTCTTGAAATTTAGGTTGGATCATATGCTTCAATGCTATATTTTGACAGTTCTTTTATTTGCAATCGAATACCTGTTTTTACGTGGTCATGCCCTGTTGAATGACTTATTCAAATTAAAGACTCTCACTAAAGTGACTCATCTTTAAATGTAAAGCAATAATTTTACCTACTAATTATAGATTGTTAGCTAAATTGGAGAAGGGTTTGAATGCTAAACTCTGCAAAACTGGAAACAAGACAGTTAGTGTTTCCCATCTGCAACAGCCCATCTTCACCTGAAATTGCTGGAGGGGAAGCAAGTCTGATCAAGTCGTTTCCATCACGTGGTTTACGGGAAGCCCACTTTATATCTGTCCTTGGAGTGGGAAGCGCATTGGCAAGAAGTATGAGCTCCAGTGCCGAGAAAGGAATAAACAAATAAACAAACAAAACCACAAATCAACACAATCTTTGCATGCATAAAAACACAAATAACTCTTGAGGTACAATCTCCTTGCACACTTCCTTGTGTAGATCATATCAGCTCTATGTGCATGTTTGACGTGCAAAACCGAACCGAATTAAGTCTTACGATAATGCTACATCAATTGTGGATCTTCTGCACTGAATGGGTGCCATCAGATTGAGAGCCCAAACTGCTGATAAAAATATCACTATAATACACAAGTAATCCACACCACTCCAGTCCATCAAGTAACATCATGTAAAGTCAGAATTCGTCAGTTTTAAATAAACAAATTCATAATTCTGTAGTTTTAACATCAAATCAGCACTTCTGACAAAATGCAAGCAATGCAGTGTTGTCTCCTCTTAAATTAAAGTTAAAAAACGAAATTAAAAACATGCATTAAAAGCATGCATAAAAAGGTCAATTGATGGACTTAAGTGGTGTGGATTGCTTGTGATTTTTTAATCAGCTGTTTTTAAACTCCCATTCCCTGCTGAAAAACCACCATATGCTTGGTTTTGATGCTGGGATGCTGGTTTATGCTGGTCACGTGCTGGTAAAGGACCAGATTAAACCAGCTTCCCAGCATATGCTGTTTTTTTTCAGCAGGGTTGTCATTGATGTATTAAAGCCCTACTATCTTAAATTGCCTATATTGGTTTTCTGGTCTTGGCTAGTCTCCCAGCCTAGAAAAACTAGACTGTTGAATGATTTTAAACAGTTAAAACACGATAAGACCGGGGCCATCGTTTATGTCCCAAGTAATTCTTCTTCTTCTGTTTTGTGGTGGTTTGGCAAGCCAACGTAAAAGGTGCCAAATAACTCTAATTTCTCTCCAATTGAACTACACTCTCTGAATCACCACTTTGCATTATTCCTGACTCTGGAGTGACATCGCGTGGTCATTAAAGTAGTGCGCAACTCGAAATCCGGAAAACGCACTTCCTTGTCAAGGACGTTCATTGCATGTTGCATGTCTTTCCCAGACACACTTACACTCCAAAGTTTACCGTTACCGTTACATGTACTCGTTAATTTAATTTAAGACATTTAAGACTGACTAAATTATGGCTCCTTTGAAAACGGGGCAATCAATTCCATTCACAGTGTAATAAATGGCATTTTTGTTTCGTTTTGTAATGGAAAGTACCCACGGGTGCTGACCTGGGATCATTGTGCGCGCTCCCTTCTCGTTTGTTCTGTGGGTCGTGTGCGAAAACTAAATCTGATCCCAGATCATCCGAAGTTTTAAAAACGCAGACGAGCTCACGAGTCCATAGCTGCGCCGCCCGGTGCATTCTGGGAGTAGTTGAAAGATTCAAGATGGCGGCGAGCAGGAGACTACACAAGGTAGACGTCTAAACCTTATACTTTTTATATCGCAAATAAAGAAAAAACACATACGACGACGCGATGGGGCTGTAAACATAAAGTTTAGCTCGCAGAAAAGACGATTTGATCGTCCATTGGAGCTTGATCGGCGTTGGTACGAGCGGTTCTCTTACTCGATGACTCGGCTCGCTTCGCGTTTCCAAACATGAAGGAGGAAAAGCGCCGGTGGAGGCCGCGGGACTCTAGAACAGGGTTTTGGGGTCGAGATAGAGGGTCAAACGACATGTTTTAGTTCGGTGTTTTATGAAGTCCTTTCATTCATTGACAGCGAGTAAATGACAGGAATGTAACGTTAACGCACAGGAGTCCAATGCGATGAGTTCCGTCACCGCGGGTTCGGTTGATTCAAACAAATCTGAATCGCCCGAATACAATAACTATAAATTAATCGACTGATTTAAGAACCAGCATGTGTTTCGACCGATTAACGCTGTCTTAACTCCGCGGCTGTGACGTTAGACGTGACTCATACTCTCCGAACCTGTTACATATAAGCCGAAATCGTCGTCCTTTTATGTTTTAAGCTTGAAATTAAACAAATAATTGAAATGCTGCTTAAATAAGTAGGTTAGTTAGTCCCAGGTGGTTAGCAGTAGTAACGCCCTTGATAAAAAAACGAAACTGTAAGCGTTCACAGCAAGCTTTCGCTTTATAAACTTCCGTCTTGTCGAAATCACTTCATTCACAGCTCGTGAGTGGCTAGTTATAATCACTATAGTAATCTTTTTTTCAAGTTAGCCTCTCTGAGTTGACGTTCACTTGATGTTTTGTGGTGTTTGTGTACAGTTAGTGGACTTATTGTATATCACCGTGACAGTAGTTTACTACTACGAGTTTACTTCCTTGTTAGATAAGAATGGCTGTAAATGTCAATCAAACTCCCAGTGGCAATAGAAGGAAATGGGCGATCCTTACAAGGCGCTAAAACATACCCTTTTACTATAGTACCTTTAGTATAGTGCTTAAGTACTTAGGACTTGCTACATTATATTATAATTTTGATCATAAATTCAGACAGAAACTTAAAAAGTGTATTTTACCTCATTTATCTACATAATTCAAACAGTTTTAAAATAAAAATGAGTTGCAGATTAAATAGTGACGATAATCCGTGTTATTGGATATTAAGCTGCATGCACTTCAAATGTTTGTGGTGTGGTTTGTTGTTGTTTTAATGCACACACTTGTACTTTGGGGGCCTGATTCATAAAACAAGTTTACCAAATAAGCCAGGCTTGTGGCAGATAGTCTGACTTATTTTAAACCAAATGAACTGGCAGTAAGTCAGACTAACTGAAATAAGCCTGGCTTATTTGGTGAACTTGTTTTATGGAACAGGCCCCAGGTCAGTTATTTACATTAAGCTGCTGAGGAAAGGGTGATTTCTCTTACTCGTTAGGTTAAGATCTGACTCCTATTACATTTGGGAATGATATCCATGATAAAGATACATAGAAGGTTTTAGCTAATGTTATTCATAATCAAGTTGTTTGCACTTATCTCATTATTGGCAATTGTGCTATTAGGAAAGTGTTTGTTTGACAAATAGAAGTTGCAAACCCTCAAAAATAGTATCTAACACATCCTTCTTTCCAACCCTTTTTATCAGGAGCTTGAAGAAATCCGCAAATCTGGGATGAAAAACTTCCGTAACATTCAAGTCGATGAATCAAACATATTGACATGGCAAGGTCTCATTGTTCCAGTAAGTGTTTAGTAAATGCTGGTGTGTCTTTCATGAATTGTTGACATGTTATTTGCATGTGTAAAGTATACAGACATGGTAAGCTGTGACTGCTTTGGGACAGAGATGCCCAAACCTGCAGGACAAAGTTGTGGTGCATGTGGTGACCCATTTTATTTTTTGTGGAGGAGTTTCTATTTTGTTTAAATCTTTTTATAATTTGCAAATACAGAGAATAGAAATGAATTAGATTTTTGTTTGTTTTAGTGTACTGTTGTTGAATGTAAAGCAACATTTACTTTAAGTTGATAGCTTTTATTTGATTTTTTGATTTTTATTCATATTTGATTTTTGGCGCTTCTGGGCACCTCTGTACAAAACATTGGTTTACCTTTAAATATATTTTTTATACAAATTCTTGCACGTTTTAGTGCTATACAGTATCAGTGTATTAAGTCAATATCTGCTCTCATTCTCACACGGTCATGCTTCTGTCCGTTCTCAATATCGATTTGTTTTGTTTCTGTATACATTATAGACCTCATTTACCTTACTCTCCCACAGGACAATCCTCCATACGACAAAGGGGCGTTCAGGATCGAGATCATCTTCCCTGCAGAATACCCTTTCAAACCACCCAAGATCACGTTCAAAACGAAGATCTACCACCCCAACATCGACGAGAAGGGACAGGTCTGCCTGCCTGTCATTAGTGCAGAGAACTGGAAACCAGCCACCAAAACTGACCAAGGTGAGATGTGCTGCAGATGTCGCAGTATTCCTGAAAGTGCCACATGAGCCAGAGGGCTAAAGCTTGGTTGATCTGGCACATTATCACACTCGGTCTTGTCGTAACTTCGTTATATAGACAAATAGAAAGCTTTGTGATGCTGTTTGTGTTCGCTATTCATCTGTTTAAGTAGTAAGCAACACCCTTTCAACTCATTAACTACCCAAACAAGACTTTGATGAATCTTTTTTTTTTGTAAAGATAAAAGCCATTTAGCGGTCTCTGAATAAATTACAGTGTCAATTTAATGCTGAATTTAATAAAACTATATATGAGTAGAAATTAGGGCGGGGCGGTATATTGTACGATATATTGTGCGCATCTCGTCAGTAAAGCCGGTTCTTTGATTAGCACTAAATCTTCGTCAGCTGTGTTTAAATGCAGCGCCAGTTTATGAACGGAGCCGTAGATCACAGAGAAGCTGCGCCATTGTTTTATTTTATTTTTTAAAGAAGTGTTGACTTATTCACTGAAGGGGACATAATGCTAAAAAGATTATTGGTGTGATGCAATGTTTATGCAGTTTGAGTACACACATTATTTTCCATATACTGTACATTAGTGTTTCTCCTCCTAAGCCCTGCCTTCCAAAACAGGTCGATTTGTACAAAGCTCACTTTACAAAAGTGAGGTGTGCTCTGATTGGCCAGCTATCCAGTGCATTGTGATTGGCCGAATAACACAAGGGGCTGATGGAAATGTTACGCCCCTTACCATAACGTGAAGCTACGTCCCACACAAAAACAAGAAAACACATTGCAAACAAGGCTTTTTTTTTTGTTAAATAACTGATAAAAATGACATAACACCATGTCTGCATTTATGATCGGATAAACTACATGCACTGCCGTTCACTGCTCAACTTGTGTCTGAATTAAAGCTGCATGATTCTGGATAAAATGAGAATCACAATTTTTTTATTATTTTTTTGCTTAGAATAAAGATCACGATTCTGGAGAACTTTTTTATTTGAAAGATTTACCCCTGAACATTGGGTTATCAAACAGCAGTAAAATAATACAGAATACTCTTTGCTTGAAATATACTTGAATAGCAAGTAGCAGGTTTTTTTAATAAGAAAATGTAGCGTAACTTAAAAGTTGTGAGTCAGAAGCACCAGCCTTTCCTTGCAGAGTTAGAATTGCTCCACTTTATAGTCTCTGTGCTCAGCCAGCATATGTTGCTCTGCAGGTTCTCTGCAAATGTGCTGATGCCCTCTAATATTTGTGTTGAACTGTTCTGGAACAGTGTTGTGAATACAACTTAACCTCTGATTTTTTTCTCGTTTGTAAGAACAAAGAAAGTAGTAGTTGCACAGTGTTATGGATATAAAGCCACTCTGTGATATAGAACAGCTGTTTTAGGGGCGTGTGGACGAGTCATAACTTTTATAAAAGAACATCTTTGGTTTTAATCTTTATTCTTTGCAACTTTAGGGATCTTATCTCTGCATTAACAGCTTGTAACACTCCAAAGAGAAAGAAAAACTTGAAATCGCATCATATGACAGCTTATCAAAATTAACAGAAAGGCATTTGTTACAAGAGACTTCTATTTAAAAAAAAAAAAAATGCTGCTAAAAATGATGATTTTAATCAAAATAATTAAAATGTAAATTTGTTAAAATAAAAAGGAATTTTAAAATGTAGTAATATTGTACAATTTTACTGTTTTTACCATTTTATGCTAGTCTTGCTGTTAGATAATGAAGCTTTTTACATCACATTTCTTCAGGAATAGATGCATTCAAACATTCAACATGTATGCAATACGCCTACATTATTCTTGTGATGTCACACAAGTTAGATCATGCAGTACTAAGTTACTACTTAAAGCTGTTTAGATTAAAAGCCTCTATTTTAGGCCTTTGTTTTTACCTTTTGGTTAGATATCTGTTGATACCAATGAGTTTTGTTGTTGTTGCTGCTTTTTTACTATCAGCTGAAATCTTTAGAAGAATATTAAGTAGTCAATACATAGATAACTAACCAAAACTCTTAATCATAACTGAAAAAAAGAAGAAATTTTAGCTAGTTCCCAAGGAAACTTATTTTTCTTCAGTTGATTTAAGCACAAAAAGTTTTAAATTAAAAAAAAAAATTATTTTATTTTTTTATTATATATAAAAGAAAATAACTTTGGAATGGAATTAAAAGACCAGGCTTATTATAGTCTACTAAAACCAAAAATAAAAAAAGAAAATAATAATTCTTTGAAATAATAAAATAAGCATACTTAAAATCTACAAAAAAAAACTTATTTCAGCTGTTTGCCAATGTTATAAAATAACTGTACATTTAATACATTTATATATTAAATGTGTGTTAATATAATATATATAATATATATATATTATATTAAATATAAATAATCTAAATATTTTCTGAAACATACACAGTACACAAATTATGTAAAAATAAACATGAATAAAAAAGCTATGTAGATGTGTAAAAAATGAAATGATAAAACTACAAAAAAATGACAGGCAAATTTTTAAAGAAATCTATAACAGTATCTTAGTAATACTAAAATAGCATAAATTAAGAGTATTATATTAACTATAGTTATTATTTAAAAAGAGGAAATAATTGTAAGAAATAAGAGTGAATGAAGGGTTAACTAATGATACATTTCTTGTTGTTGTAACCAATGCTGACATACATTCTTTTCCCTTTTCTTCCTCCAGTAATTCAGTCGCTCATTGCCCTGGTGAACGACCCACAGCCAGAACACCCTCTGAGGGCCGACCTAGCAGAAGAATACTCAAAAGACCGTAAAAAATTCTTTAAGAATGCAGAAGAGTTTACAAAGAAACACGGCGAAAAGCGGCCAGTGGACTAACAATACCAGACAAGTGTGTAGCCCCAGACCCCTCCTTCTCCTCTGATCCTCTTCCCCTCGCTCTACTACCCTCCTCCCGACACCCAAACGATATCCTCTCCCCTTTCCTCCCGCTTTCCCTCCTTCTCCTCTCCTTTCCACGTGTCACTCTAGTCGAGCTGGAGAAGTTCAGCGCAGCTGCAGCCTCCGTCTTGAAGCAAGACGCCGCGAGGACATCCGATCTGAGTTTCTGGTGTTAGCTTGAGGCCCTTACTAACTTTCTACTATGTTGTTTATTTTTCCTTTCTCGACTTTGAAAGCATCAAAATATTTGGTTAGAGGATAACTTAAGACAAAGAAGTTGGAAATTGTACAGGGCGTTTCAGTAACAAATGCTGTTTGACCCTTTTGTAATGAGAAAATGAATCATTGCATTATTACACACAACTTTCAAAAATTACTTTTGGAAGTGACACTTCATTTAAAACAAAGACGGATTGTAATTTATCATGTACATTATTATTATTATTATTATTCTGTTGTTGTTCCCTCTTCTTATATTTGTGCTCTTTGATTTCCACAAAAACAAAAAAGGAGACCTAAAGGAGGAATGGCGGTTACACCGCTGCGGCGACCGATTATTTCATATAACCTTTTTACTTTCACTGCACTTGTTGGGGTTGCACGGTATGTCTAAGGAACAGGCTACTTTCAGCCCTTTACCAAGCCTCGAATTGGCAAAACCACTGTAAAGTCAGTAACAAAAGGAGCCGATATTACTATGAAATACATTTTCGTTTCACAAATGAAAAAAGGAAGGATGAAAACAGTGCTCTTTGTGTGAAAGTGAACGTAATTTTCCATGATGATCCCTAATTTTAAACATCTTTTAACATGTTTCAAAGGAAATTCTTGTATATTGTTGATTTGAGTTTAATCATGGAAAACGGCCCCTAGATTTACAGAGATGTACGCTACTGAGAATTCTTCTTCTTCTTCCCATTTTCTCCCAACACAGAATAAACGCAGTAGTTGACCGTGAGTTTTCTAGAACATTCTCTACAGTTTCTTTAAAGGATGTCAGTCTGTCGAATTACAATTTTTATAACGCAAAAGGTTCTTCTGGCTTTCGAGTTCATATTTGCTTATGCATTTGGGTGAAGTGTCTCGCAGGACGCCTGGTTAAAAACGTATTTTCATGCAGTGCCAGTCTTTAAAAATGCTTCACTGCAAAATATAAGAGACCAAGCGATGTTAGACTAAATTAACTTCCGATCATCTTATCTCATGGAAATCAACCAATTTAATAGGATTTCTGGGCTGACCAAGTTTAAAACGGCATTACGGATTTGTGTGATAAATCAAATCTGAACTTTAATCTGAATATATTAGCATTAGTGAACTATATATTTATGAGGACTACTATTTAAACCCCAAACTGTTGCTTCAATTACAGCTTATTCTGAAATGCCATTAGTAGCCTGAATTAAACGTACAGGTTATAAACATGTTAACCCTAATATGTGACAAAGCGTTGAACTCACCAAATAAAGGCTATTTTGACCTAGTCCTGAATGAATGTTTCAATAGGATGGATGCTCGTGTACAAATGTATTCCTACTAAGTTTAGTGTTTACTTGGCAATATATAGTGCAGGCAGGTTGCTGTGAATTTGTCACGTTCACCATCATAATACCCGTTGCAAAGCTGGAATGAAATCCAGAGTAAAATGAGCTCTCTTTATTTCAGGTTCATAAAAATATCATAAATACATTTGTTAAAAACATTGTACCCGAAAATACCTTAGACTTTTAAATATATAAAGTAATTGCTACATGTTCAGTTGAGTCGAATCTTCATACAGTTTGTTACAGTCATAAATATGGCCTTGGTATAAGATTGCACAGTTCTCTGCAATATTAACATCTGGATTTGAGACTTGCTCAAACAAAGCAACGTTTTCAGAAACAAAACGTTGCAGCAAAAAGTATGCAGCTCTCCATGTTGAAATAGCTGGCTGCTTAAAGTGAACTAAACTAAATGTCTTTTTGAACAATTTAAAAAAAAACGGGTCAATCTAATAGCTGAATTTTTAAAAACGGGCCAATCTAATAGCATCTTGTGTTCGTGTTAAATAATTAGTATAATACAGTTTTGGCTCTACTTCAAGTAGCAGCTTCAAATTGTTTCGTCTAGGCTTTGGAAGCAGCACGATGAAACTGAATGCTGATTTTTCAGTTTTTCCCAAACTAAGCACTTGTAGATGACTAATTGAGGTATGGGTGAAGATCTTAAAGCAGAAGGCATTCAGTTTGCAATACCCCAGATACTCTTAAGTGTTTAAAAGTCTTTAAAGGCACAGAGGTGGATCCCCTGTTGCCTGTAGTAGTTAAGCACCAAAGGGTCCCTCAAAGTATTCAGCTCTTGTAGCCGGTCTGCGGACTGTGAGAAGTCATCTGGGCCTTCTCCACAGCCGCCTTGGTGAGGTTGACTTGGATATCCTGGATGCACCATGAGCTCTGCTGTAACCGGATGGTAGGAGTCGGTCGTGGCTTCATTGGACTGTATCAATGGGGAGGTCACATGGTCATCTAGTGAGGCTTCCAGCGCAAAGCCCAAAGCGCGTTTCAGGTTGGACTCGGACATGTTCTTACCCATGGTGCTCAGGCCCAGGTATACATCAGGCCATCTGAAAGGACATACAAACCATTATGTAGTTGACTTTCATCAGGAAAAAATGTAAGTGCAAAGAGAGAAAAATATTTCATGCATATATATTGAATTCTAATAACTAAACAAGCTACTATTAACAAGGTGAATATTTCCTAAAACCGGCTGATGGTTTAAAATGTTGTCTCGCAAACCTAATTCCATGGCGATGAAAGACCTCGATAGAATCAAGGGCATCTTTTTCAACCTGTGCGTTGAAGTCTCGCAGATGCGGCAGGAGGAAGGTGCAAAATTTAAGACCGGGTTCTATCGGGACCCGTGTGTAGGTGATACTAAAATCAGAGAGAACTTGTGCAAACACCTCTCGTACTTCTGAAAAACAGTCAAATATAAAAAGCTTTTTAATAACGACCTTTATTGATCAAAAGTGAAATTGAAGACACTTGTAAAGTTACAAAATATTTCATTTTCAAATAAATGCTGCTCTTTTGAGCTTTGTATTAATACTAAAACCCACAAACACTTTAAGCAGTGCAAGAGTATAAATGTTTCTTCAGCATCAAATCAGCATATCTACTCTTGGTGACTACAAATTCTTATAGACCCTAGTATAAACGTTTGAACAGCAGTGTACATGAATTGTTAAAAACAAACCCACTGTTACCTGGCAGAATGTGCACATGCTGGTGGCCATCCATATGGTAGGGCATGTGGCCAACCAGTTCACAAAATCGATTTACCTGGGCTCTGAGCTCCGCCTCCACCTTTTAAACAGAAATCACAACTTAAGCAGACAAAATAACCATCAAACAAACCATGCTGTACTTGGTTCTGAAGTCTGAAACTTTAAAACGGTTTAATACCGTATGTTTGAAATTGAGCTTAAAGAGCACATAATGCCATAACTCCTCTTATGAGCAAGATAATAAAGTCCTTTCATGTACTTTGAGTAACCTTTGACACTACTGTATAACATGAAGTCTTTTTCACTGCATGGTTTGAACACACTTCCATGTGACGTTATGAGTGTGTGTTTCTGTGTACCTCTGACATCTTGAGCTGACCACTCTGCAAAACTTCCCGAAAGCCCATCTTGCCATGGAAGAACCCATCCTTGTTGAGGAGTGTTGAGCCCCTTAGATCCTGAGAGACTGGAAGACCCTCTGAGAGATTTGCATGGAGTCCAATGGGGATGTGATTCCTGTGTGTGAGAACAGCAGTGTTAGTTTAGTGTCACTGGAGATGCTATTAATGATTTTACTACTATTTTTAGATTTTCCTTTTTAATTTTTACTTAAAGTTTTCTTAATCATTTATACTTAACCATTTGGTGTGTTTTTGCATTTTTAATTAGTCCTTATATACTACCAGTTAAAAGTTTTTGAACAGTAACATTTGTAATGTGTTTAAATAAGTCTCATCTGCTCACGAAGCCCTCATTTATTTGTTTTAAAATACAAACAAAGCAGTAATATTGTGAAATATTTTGATTTAAAATAACCAATTCTGTTTGAATATATTTTAAATTCTAATTTATTTCTGTGTTCA
>JAUCNO010001476.1:3284999-3310103 GCA_032353835.1 Enteromius viviparus
CCAATATTTAGATTTTTTTCATGTATATTGGGTTAACTTAAAGCCTTTATGTATAATGCAATATAATATTAATTATGACTTGTTGTATTGCACCCTAAAGCATTGTACAGTATTATTAATAATTGTAACCACAGTTGATGTATTATAACACTTATCAATTCATTGTCACACTGTGCTTTTAAAATGTAAAAATGTATGCCCTGCAGGAAGTGGCCAGCAATCAGTAACCGGAGTGGATTCGGCCGATGATGCCAACAGCTACTGGCGTATCCGTGGAAAACCAGACAAAATTTGCCAGCGCGGGGAGCCCATTCGATGCGGACAGGCCATCAGAATAACACACATGAAGACCGGACGCAACCTGCACTCGCACCACTTCAGCTCCCCACTGTCTAACCACCAGGTAGATCCACACAACACTCCTCTCATGTTCAGGTGACTGTAACTGGCTGGATTTGGTTCACAGTATCACATTGATTTGTTTTATGTTTGCAGGAAGTGAGCGCGTTTGGTGAAAATGGAGAAGGAGATGATTTAGACGTATGGAGCGTGCAGTGCGGCGAAACATACTGGGAACGGGAGGATGCTGTGCGATTTAAACACGTTGCCACAGAGGTCTTCCTCAGTGTAACCGGAGAGCAGTACGGTCAGCCAATCAGAGGCCAGCGTGAGGTCCATGGCATGCCTTCACCCAATCAGCATAACTTCTGGAAGGTGATGGAGGGGGTTTTTATTCAGCCCAGCGGCGATCCAGTGCGCCACGACGAGCTCTGATGATGGGGCAACTGAGAACTCGCACACATGCTGTGAAAACCTCTCTATTTTTAACCCTCCGCTTTCTATAAAGTTGTACTTTTATTGGTCAGACTTATGTGATGCAATTTTTGACAAATGTCACCCGCAAAACTTCACAGACACAAAGAGTAAAAGGTTTGATTGCTTAAGATTGAATTGTGTTTGTTTGTACATAAGGGAATAAAATTACATTAGTATTTTGTATTATTTATATTAGGTTTGATTACTACTGGAACAAATGGGATTGTACTATGACGTTTTTGCAGACATGAAGTCCTGTAATCTTTCCACTGCGGGAAAATATCAAATGGTTGTTTTTGTTTTGGTTTAAGTTTTCTATGTTACTGTAATTTCCAATAGTTGTTTCCCCCTCATACTGTATATGACCCCATATGCACAACATTTGGTGAAAGCTTAAATAAAGTTTTTGAAAACATACTGTTGGTATTTAAGTTAAAACAACATTTTAAATATCATATCATTAAAAAAATTAAATAATGCCCAATTTATTAATTTTTCCAATGAATATTGCACACTGTCTAGACTTTATTAAAGATTACTCTTAAATTGCAATTACAGTCACCTGTCAAGATGGTTATTCTCCTATCGCTTCCATGGAAAATGAAAAATGACACACAGCATCCAAATGAGGGCAGCATTTAGCTACTGTTCGGCACGTACTGCATGGATTTTGAAAAGGAAAGCTCGCTGTGAACGTGTCTTGGACAGTGTGTGTTATGTGTAGTAATACAAAGTGACGCAAAGTGTGAACAAATGATAAAGCGTTTTATTTTAAAATAATGAACATCTTGATTACCAAATGAACACTGCTGTTTTTAACAATATATTTTGTTAAACGATCAGTTCATTTTAACCTTTTGTTAAAAAAAAAAAACTTAAAGTAGCTTACTAACTAGTTAATGCTCTATTCATATATTTTGAGACTTTTTTTGACATTTTAAATTATCATTATTAAGAGTCCCCATGATAAGGAGAGACTCCGTCGAAATGTGATTATTACTACAGTAAAACTAAATGAAACAGAATGAAAGATCTAATCTTAGGCTGTTTGAATCAGATATTTTGAATTATGTTTTTACTGTATTGTCCATTTAGTGAAGAGTTACTTTCTAATTGTTCAAGGTAAACATTAAAAAGATAACTTTTTTTTCTATCTCAAACAAAGAAATTGCTTTTCTCTTCTCTTTACATCTTACTCTACGAAAATGTTGATATTTCAATTGTTTTCCCTCAGTAAGTTTTTATTTGACTTACCATAGTGTTTCCCACCACTGCTGTCCAAACGTGACACTGTATGACGGCTGATGAAAAACACGTCACTTTTGCATCTTCCCTATTCACTATTTTAGGTTGATGCTGATTTGAGTAGGCTAATGGAAGAATGCACACAATAATAATTTAACCGATTAGATTACAATATTCCACCTATTTTAGCACAAACCGCTCAGCCTAATATTTAAGGAGACGTAAGTGAAATAACATTATGGAACATTAAATGATACTCAATATAGAAATCAGCAGAAAATAAAACGCCTGTGTGTTAAATAAGTTTTCCTATTGCTTATTTACATAAAGTTTTACGCATCATCTAATTTAATGGCTCCTGAATTATCAACGAAAATAAAACCAAGAGTTGTCAAATTGCCGATCTTTAAGATGTCATTTTTCACTAATGCCAATTTTATGATTTTCCTAAACGTATATGCTACTATTTTAAACCTAATTTTAATAAAATGTTGCCTAAACATTTTTAATTTCATGCGCGAGGTTGAAAACAGTTGTGAGAGGAAGCGAATTGAATCTAACTCTGCTTTGTTTTTGGTCTTCCCAGAAGATGGCGACATATTATATGATAACACAGGGTTTGCGCAGTTCCGCTAGTCAGTCACCCGTTATAAACTCTATAGAAAGATTAAATAGGGTACTAAGAAGTGGCTTATCTACACCGAGCTGCTTTTATATTTAAATAAAACACTTGTTTTTGTTTTATCCTTTATTACGCATGGCATGGCCATTTATTGAACCAAATGTGCCTTCATTGTCGATTCCACCCATTTGCTGCAACTGTTTGTAGGCATGTATTTTTACAACGCAAAATATTAAAAGAAAATCTGTTCACTGGTTGTCAGTATCACCCATCAGTGCTGTCACCATATCTGAGACCCAATCTTGACGCAGAGCCATACTGCACCAAGGGAGCCCAGAGCCACATGATTTAAATAGCTCAAAAGCTCTCTATTGCACTATTCATAATCAAATTAATAGCTGGACTAAGTATCCACATGGATGGCGCAGCCATGAAAACACACGTCCTAACAAGGGTCAAGTGAACAGCTATGGAAAAAAAAAACATACTCAAAAAGAAGACACACACTTAGGTTGCAACATAAATGCGTCTGAATGCGCGTGAGAGGGACCAGGAAACTGAAGTGCCTGAGGTCGAAATACTATGAGAAGCACTTCTGTGAACAGATCGACTGGATCTGAAAAATGACTTCAGAAAGTCACCTTGAATGAAAAACTATCCCCATGGCAAGTTAAGAAACACGAAAAGCACAAAAGACATGATTGGTCGCATTAGCAGTAAATTAATGCAAACTCGTTTTAGAAATGAAGGGGAAGTTTCCCAAACAGGGTTTATGACTAGTCCTAGATTAAAATTAAAATGGAAAAAGCTTGCACTGATGTACCTTAAAATACATTTCTGCCATTGTTTGGTCTTACAATACTCCCAGGTAATGCTTTTTTGTAAGACATGTTCCTAAAAACTACTTAAATGTCCTAAATTAACAAAGACCTAGTCCTGGGGTAATCTAATACCTGTCTGGGAAAGTGTTTAAAGCCCATTTACACAAAGGACGATAACTGTAACAATAACGACTTTTAGTTTTACAGCAGTGGTAAATGTGAAAGAACAGCATAGAAGACAAAAATGTGGAATATGATTACAGTAAACAAAACGTGTGGACTCTAATTTAGTTATATGAGATTTATAGTGTCGGTTTGGGATTTAGATATATATCTATATATATATATATCTATATCTATATCCCAAACCGTTGCAAGACACTATAAATCTCATATAACGGTCTTATAACACTGTAAAGCAACATTGTTATGGACATTCTATCAAATCTGAAAAATAAAGTTTCACATAAATTGCTGCCATACACTTAAATAAACAAAATTACATTTAACTTCACAAGCAGGCAATACAGCATTCAAGGAAGGAAAAACACGCTATTTGTTCAATGCCTTTTGCTTTTATTAAAGACTTATTATGTACAAAGGAAATTAAAGCAAAAAAAAAAAAAATAATAAATAAAATAGCTTGTATAAAAGAATAAATGTAAATACAAACCACCACTTACGAAAGGCGTATGGACAGATCAGTGCTTTGTGGCTCATCTGGGTTGAAGCATGCAGGAGAAGCATGTAATTTGTGGTAAATAAAGGATAGGTGTGTGTTTTGGTGGTCTGGTCCAGCGGACTGATGCCCTTTCATTATTGCACTGCTAGCTGCAGCTCCCACAGTAGTGCAACAGGGAAAGAGTGTCAGGCAACAGACAAACAATGGGGCCAGGAGCATGCTCGCAAAGTGTTCGGAAATCATCATATAACGGTTATAATTTCCAGCTATTTCAGGTGGTCTGAAATATAACACTTATTCAACAGCCTTTGGAACTACACCTGTCCGACTCGGACCATCACAGGAAATGCTTTCCCATGCCTTTCAAGATCCGTATCCCAGACCTCTAGCTAACATATTACACAGACCCACTCAAAGTTAACCTATTGATTATGAGATCATGACGTGAACTAAATTATAACTATTTGAAACAACGTTTAGAGATTTTCAAACAAAACACGTTGCATAATGAAATTGAACTTGCTTTGCATTGATTTATTGCTGAACTGCATGACCGGAAACTCAGCATTCATGGCATTAATAAAGGACATTTGGTTAAAACCTTCAGCTGTCAATAGCATTTCACTTACATGCGCAAAAATCCCAGTTTGCAAATACAGGTAAAACAGTTGTGTTTTTAAATAGCATTATTAGATATGGCCAACAGAGAAACAAAGGAAGTTAAATTGTTATTTCAGAGCTCTGGAATATGACAGTTGCTGTCTTGATTCGACCTGTAACACAAACAGTAACAGCATGCTGAAGAAAAATGTGCATTATCAAAAACAAATGGATTTCCTTCAAAATACATTGACCACAGTGGACAACTAAAGAGTTAGCCTGGGTCTGAAACTGCTTAAATTTAGTCACTATTGGACTTTGCAAAGGGCAGCATGTTCTCTCACTTAATGATATAATTCATTTTAGGAAAGGTTTATCGTTAAGTGTTTGCACTGCTAAAAGCAAGTCATTACAACCACATCAAAGTGTTTGTGGGCCATTTTGTTTTTAATATTAAACTGGTGCCATTTATTGTATTTCAAATGAAATGGTTTAAAGCAGCAACTCCATTCTTTCTCTTATCAAGCTTTAGCACAACATCATTGCACATTTTAATAAAACTGACAATCAAATCCGTCAACGTTCCTGAAATTGCAGATCACCCTTAAAGTCAAGACCCTATAAGCAATATTGCACTACTCCATAAACAGTGAAAAAAGCAGAGGCAATATTGATAGGGTCTCGCCTGCAAGATGTATTTATCATGATAATCACACAGCACTTTAGAGAAAACACAATATCTGGGGGTTTAAATCCCTAAATGGTGTTCCTGCTCTACAACACATGATACGCAAACCTCTTTGTGACATCTGACCCTACGCAGCCTATAAACAAACCAAGTGAATGGCAAAATGCTGCTCATTTCAAAAATGTATTTTAAGCAGAATTCAGTGTAGTTTATTTGATGCTAAACAACACGCTTCATATAAAATGTTGTGTTTAATATAGCAAAAACGTTGAGTGTTTTACATGGTTGAGCTTTCATCCTTAAGGACACAATTTAATCCGCATTCGTAAAGAAACTGCCATTAACAATTACTGTGTAATAATAAATGTGACATTGTTTTTCCAAAAACGTCATTTTAACACATCTGGCATTTTAAATTGCCTACTTAAAAACAATCATCTTTTAATACCAATGCATGCATGCTATCAATAAAGACATTCTTTCAAAGCCAGGCTGGTGGACTGACAGAGAGAGTGGAAAGCATGTTGTAGGCCCTTTGGTTATCTGCGTCCAAAAGCAGTCTTGGTGCTCTGCAATTCCAAGCATACCAGCTTCTGCCTTGGAGTTAACGACATGCTTCAACAAGATGGTTTTTTTTTTCTCCTTTGGGAATTTCACATTGAACTCACATGCATGATCTTACTTGTCCCCCTCGGTATAATAAAACACGTTAAACAATTTACCAATCATGTTTCATGCAGTGAACTTACGGTCAAAATGTTGAATCACGACAACAGGGCGAGAATACTACGCCCTAAAAAAAATAAAAAGGTACAAAGGACTTGCTATAGCGTATCAGCTGACCACACCGACCAAGTGGTGGTCTTGTAGTAGAAGAACTTTATACGCTGCATTTAGTAATATCTAGTATCCAAATACGCGCTATTTTGATAATACGAATTCGTGTGGCGATATTATAACCTATATCAGTTCTAGATAAAAATACAGAACGCGCTACCAAACCTGCAGGTGAATGCAAACTTACCAGTCCTCATATAAAGCTTCAAACCCCACTAGCTGAGAGCTGAACCACGATCACGAGAACAGAGGAGCTGTAGGCCTCAGTATGCTATATACTGGCCTATGAATGCGCTACGCATGCGCGTTGCGGTATTTTGCGCAACATTCCTCATACACCCAGTTCAGACCGGTGAGCTTACCTTCTACTGTGGAGCCTTTATATATACACAGGTCAATGACAAATGCTCCAGATGATAAAAAGGAGAAGTCTTTTAATGGTCGAGTTTAAAACACGCGTGCCAATTATCATGAATCTTTTTTTGAACAGACTAAGTGCAAACAATCAATTTGAATAATTCGGGTTAATTTACACAACTATTAATAATAAATAATAATAGGCTAAAACGATTTTCATTTTTTTTTTAAGTCATGCATATCCCAAAGTTGTCTTACGACGTAGGGTTAGGCACTATACTTTCTTCGAAAAAGTGAAGAAAGCGTGCATTTTTATAAAATGTTTATAAATAAATAAAATAAACTAGACACAGTACAGTCACAGGGGTCTACTTTAAGTGCTTCGTCTGCTTTTGTCTTGTCATATGACAACAAAATGGTTGCAGATTGCTTATTAGAATTTTACATATCCATAAATAAATATGCCAGACGTCTTATGCCAATATCAAGATTTTATCCTTTAAATTAAAAGGCATTTACAATCTCAGCAGTTACACCACCTAGACAAAAAAAAAATCATAAGAATAATATCGAAATAATTCCGTGCTCATCACGGAAGAAACTTGTCAAAAATGCATTTGATTTAAAAAATATGCGTCACCCCATTGACTCGCATATCACTTATGCATACAAAGTCTGTGTTTATTGCGCCAGTGCATTCACACACACCGACCTGCCTAGATTACACTTCGTTTGGCCAGATGTCCAGTCTTTTGATGAGACAACCAAAAAGTTCAACTTGCATAACCTTGCAGATACTGACCAAGAGTAAAATGTCACTATGGGCGACCTCCCCTCCTCACATTCCCTCCCTTTCCTCCCCTCTTGGAAAGGGACCTGCCCCCTACATTCCTTACAAATAGTCCCATCCCCCACCGATCTGGCTCAAACAAGAGAATCATCCCTTCCTTCTGCCTTCTGGAAGAGCTCCTTCATTATAAATAAAAATCTAAATATATGGTTACACACCTACCAGCTCTGTTTAGTAGGGAGTTACAGGGAGATGGAAGCATTGCTGGTTACAAATGCATAGCATCAAACAGTTTGATTACCAAAGCAGTGATTAATGTACAGGCCTGTTTAAATGCACGCGTAAAAGAACCCGATAAATGCTATAGCACTGAATTTATAATAATTAGCTTAAATCTCTAATTTGAGAAAGACAGTAAAAACATTAAATACAATTTTAATGGCACGAAAACTTAAACTATATAATTAAATCATACATAATACTATCATTTACGTTAGCAGCTTATTTAAATACACATCAGACGAAAATAATAATAAAAAACCCTCATTTCTCTGAAACTGCAATTCAACACGTTGCTGTTGGGTAACAAAATGCACAGGAGGTGCAGCTATATTTAAAAACCGCAAAAGGATGTTCCTAAGACTTTATAGGAGTAAAATATAATTTATAATATCGGCTGTTTTGTCAACATTTCGTGCGCTTATGACATTTACGAATAGCCAAAAATATACAAAATGGCGTTTGGGTGATTATTTACGTCAGCTCGTTTTTATCCACTGCTTTTCTGCACCTCTCTGCCAGCAGGCCTCATACAGAAGTTCCCGAAATATGCAAAAGGTTGAGAAACTCACTTCAAAGCATTGTTGGAGCGTTACTTAATCGAACACGTGGTTTTCAATGCAAACGAAGACGACCTCAGTCGTACAAAATGTTCTTTCGAAGGAGGCGTGGTCTGTAGGCATTTTCAAATAAGTGGAAAAACCTGGTGTCACGGATAAACCATAGGTCAAATACTGCAGTTCACACGCCTGGTGCATGCTCTGCAACAATGCTGTTTCGCGTGGAATTAATCCAAGATCGTGCACACATCTGGGCCCATACATCTAAGTGGTCTAAACCCCCCTATTCGCCATTTCAAACAGTACTTAAACGCCCTTAATCATATAGCGCTCGTCCCAGCTCGGTTTAAGGCTCTAGTGGGTGAGTAGGCGAAAGCCGAATGCAATGACAATACTATTGCACTGCTTGAGTAGATGGTTCAGTAGTGCAACATCGTCAAAGCAACAGACCTTAGCACAGCCGAAATGCATGGGCCACCTTTGAACGGGCCTTCAACACAACGGGGCGAAACACCCTTCATAGTTGCACTCAGTCAGCTGAATTTAAATAACGAGGTATAAATAAAATAAATATGCATGCTTGAAGCTAGTAAAAAAAATGCTACACGTCTTGCCTTAATTGCCAATTTAAACGTATTACGCTTCATTCTATTTTACTCGAGCGCGTGAGCAATTGTTGCCTTATGATTCTGTATTTGAGCAGCAACGCCATTTTGACGTCATAATACGTCTTTATGGAATCAATTCATTACACCTGTTGTTATACTAAATTAAATGTAGATGCATACACTGAGGGTGGGAGAACTTGAAAGCTTAGGGGAGGGGTGTAGGTTACTTTTTCGTTTTCTTTCCTCGTTTTTTGTCAGCCAATGCCCTTTTAATATTGCACTGCTCATCTGACTGCACAGTAGTACAACAGAAAAAGGGCCCTGGTCAACAACATTAAAAGAAACTGAACACGGAGTGTGTTATGGCGGTTTATATTTAAAACTGATTAATCACACGTGCATCCACAGTGGACACAGTAAATCCACAAAATGGTTTTAAATGTAAATCTTAGACCGTGCATGTACCGGTCATAATCAGCTTAAAGCGATGTTGTTTTAACTATTGAAGCTATGTTTCCTATACGTTCACGTCTAAAAAAAATAATAAAGCAGAAAGGTAAAAATGACAACAAATAGCAAAAATCTCCAAACCTTGTCTCATTACCTGTTATTAAAGCATAAAACGAGGGGGAAAACACATGAAAACACATGAAAACACATGTAATTAAACAAAACCAAGCAGGACGTGGCGACATTAACATTTGCATTTAGCAGCAATGGTTTGCAATGTTTTTCAAGCAATTCCAGCAGCAATAGCGATGAACACACTGCTTTGAGTGAGATACGAAGGAAGAGAGAAAATAAAAATAGGGCAAAGAGCACATTCCCCGATAGAGTATGAGAAACCTTCGTTTAATACGTATTATTCTTGTCCCATTTGCCAAGGTGGCAATTTGAAACCCCCCTGGTTAGGGGACAAGGTGAGGGGGCGGAGGCTCCTTAAGGTTGTTATTTTCAATGCATATATTAACCGTGCTTTTGGACACTTGGGGTATAAAAAAAATAACACGGAAGATTTACATTTTTCCTAAATAAGCCTTTATGTTTAGCTGGGATGTAATTACTCATCCGAACTGTACAAATCATACTTTTGGGGCTAGCTAAAAACACACATTTATGCACAACCTCGTGCAAACCTCGAGTACACTTTTACACATTAATTACAGACATTAAATGACTTGTATAAATTTATAGATTTTTTTTTTGCAGTTATAATGGCACAGTAAACGCACACAAAAAGCCTCGGTTTCAAAGCATTCAGGAATTCATGCACAAAAACAACACTTGCAACAAAATGACAGAGTATCGCAATTAAAAACTGCACATTTTTCGGTTTATATAAAGCCTACTTTAAACCTGGAGCTGCGTTATTAAAAAAAGAAAAGAAAAGAAAAAGTGGCACATAGTGTCTGTACTTCTCTATTTCACGTGAACTCGCAAAATCCTTTATTTCCCGAATCGTTTATTTTACAGTTACTGATTTAGACGCTGTAGATGAACACGTGGAAAATACGGACTAGGCTTCCCAGACCCTTCTGCAAGTTAATCATTGGCTTCTTGAGAATATGGTGAAGTTAGATGCTTTACATGGATTTCTCGGACTAATACCCAACCAGGTGGCTGCAACAGATCAACACTGATGACAATAGAAGAGAAAGAAAGGAGACTGTTCCCTCTGACTGAATGACAGCCTGACAGGCAAGACTTCTCAAATGCGATGCCCTCTTGATATCCTCAACAGCGCGCTCTTCACATTTCTAACTACAGCCATGTTAAGGGGCTTCTATGGCACCCCATTCGTCGTTCTCCCCACCCAAGCCGACTCAACGTTGTCGTTTTTGCCCCTGAGCTCCCGCCATTTCCACCAAATCACCCGGATGCTACTCACAAACAGAAAGAGGACCCCCTAAATTTCATGAATGGTACCTGGCCAAGGGAGGGACAATCCTTGAAAGCAGAAGACACCGACAAAAAGAGAAAAAGTTGGACCGAAGGATTGCAAGGCAAGAAGCGCGAATTTCTTCAAATATCTTCGCATTCATCCCGTGTAACATAGTGCCATCCCGTCCCGCTTGCGCATTCTTTCCCCTCATGGGCTAAAAAATCAAAACCGTAATTTATCCATGGCAAGCCAATGGCCCTCTTCGCTCAAGACTCCATCTTTGACTAGTTGACATTCAGCTCTTGCTGAAGCAAATTCCTCATTTGCATGCGTCTTCGCGATTGGCCCGTTTCTGCGCTAGTCTTTGCCGCTTGAAGAACCATTGGTGGAAGTCAAAGGCATTTAACTGTCCTGTGAATCCCGCGATTGGCTACTTGGAATGAAACGTCACCGTATAGTTTTAGTTTAACAATGAACGCTTAAATTCTGCTCTCCATTCACAAATTTCTACTTATGCTAGATTGAAAGAATACATGAACTGTAGTTTTAAAGTACATTTTAGAAACGTTTACTTTGAACAGTATACGTATTATTATTATATATTTTTTAAATGCTTAACTTTAATCCTAAAACAGTTCTAATGGAATTTGATCATTCTATCACTACAACTATCATAATACAACTAAATAAATTAATACATAATTAATATAAGAAAAGTGCAGTTTCTAATAAAAAAATTGTGTGGCTCCTATAGAATTCTTATTGATCAACAAATAGAAATTCCACATTTTAACAAATAGAAGGTCCTGTTTTTTACTTTTCCAACTGAATGCAGGAAAAATACATTAATTTGCACATGTATGCCATAAAACCATAATGACAATTTAAAAAATTGTATACACTGTTCAAATAGCCAATAATTAATATTCATATTATCATTTTGTTGATATGAATTGATGTATACAGTTCAGTGATTAAATAATCATAGATAATAAAAAGTTAATTTATATAATTTTTAGTGCACATTTAACCATTCTTATGGTACCATGTTTCCAAAGGGTTTTTCCAGTCAAACTTAACATGTAATTATTACAGATTTAATTTCTACTAGCCTAATTCAGTTAAAAAAGAAAAATGTGATCCTAGTTTTCTTTGGTGGGCCTACTGCTTTGTAAGAGTTTGACAGCCCCGCTGATTTTTGTAGCCTCTCAGAGACGACAGCTTAGAGAAGCAACTGTGGAATGCACTGAGAAAGCTATAGGTCTCCGGGATAGATATGGTGACCCGAGGAGAGAGAGGAAGGGGGGCCCACAGTGGAGGCCCTTTGGTTGACGCCTAGAGGAGGGCAGCGGCCTGTAAAATCCGGCATTCCTGACCAATGGAGCTTAAATAATGGCATTGTCCGGCGGAAAAGAACCGCCTCTCTCTGTCTTACTCTCCCCCGTTTACTGGGGGACCTGATTGTGTAGCTAATCGGCAGAGAGCGTTTGATCCAAAGCAGAGCGTGAATTCAGTATGCAGAGGACGTATCAAGAGGGACACCCTCCTCTCCCTCTCCCCTCCTATAAAACACACACTGAAGGGCCTATATCCTAGCTATAGCCATACCTTCTTAATGCACTGTGTTTGTTTGGAATACAGAGAGCAAACCGGAAGCAGAACAGGCAGGCCTTGGTATGAGTGTTCTGGGAAGGGTTTAAAAATAATATCTAAAAAAGAATGTTTTTAGAATGCAAAGAACAGCTTCTGAAAATAACTTCAATAGGAAGCCCATACTAACACTAAAGGAACGTTGTGTGTTTGCTGGGTACATAAATCATGGCATGTCATCGAAAATCAACCGAAACCCTTTGGCCGTAAACCCATTAGCAAAATAGCATGCACACATTTGCATGCGCTTCACAATTGTCAACGAACCATTAACCCTCTTCTACGTGTTCGCATGCAGCGTTTAATATGTAGCATGTGTTCTTGTTTTGTTCGTGATGCACGTGCTGCCCTTTGTGTCCATGTGATCTCGAGGCGGAATAAGGAATGCCACGCGCTCAAACTTTCAAAACACACACACATGCGCACAAGCTAGAGTTTACAGCAGCCTAACCCGACTATTTTTACTCATTTTAATTTTTATATTTCAATAATAATAAACATTTGCACGGTTAAATGAACAAGAATAAAATATGTCAAGTTTTGTTAATAAGTAGGCTATTTCATTAGAACAAATGTTTTAGTGATTTGTATATACGCTGTAAATATTTAACTTTAATCTATTTTAAAACCATAAAAACTGAATTTGATTTAAGTTTCAGCTCGTTCTTTAAATATTCCTACACGAAGAATAAGCGTCCCCATTCATCCAGCCCATGTTCCTCAGAGGAAGAGAGGAAAATATAGCGACCATGTGACCAAACCCTGTTGGTCACGCCCACGTCCCAGCAAAGAAGTAAACTCTCTCGTGTTTGATAAAAGGTAGTTTGCTCTTATTTTCGGTCCATTTACACGGCTTTGTTATTGGTGATTTGTTATCTAAACGTCTGTACAAATACATCGTTCCGATATTTTTTTTATGTTTTTGTGAGTTTAAGTAGAATATACACATAATTACTGCACGTCTCTCAAATAAGCTCAAAACGAATTACATTTACAGTTGTTTTCACATAAACATTTATGTGTAATTTCAACATGTAACTATCTTAGAAAATCTCTTGGTACTTTTGTCGGTTTAGGGTTAACAGCAGCAGTTTCTACACTCCTGAGAACTATGTTCAAACAAACATATTTGATGCTGTAAATATCTGACATCAAATGAAATGTTTGTAATAAAATAATGAAGCATTTTGATGCAGTTTTCTGGATTATTAGTTTAGCTGTTAATGTTAAAGGAAACAAAATGAACCACACAGATGAAATACAAATCTTGTAAATCATCACAAAAATAAATCAAAATCTTGAGTTATATTTTAGAGGTTTAGTGTGTGTAATTTATTGTAGTTATTACATGACAAATAAAGGAGTGTGACCAGAATAAATCTCACAATTTGAATCATTAAGAAGTAAAACAAAAAACTCAAGCTCTGGCAGCATGTACAATTTCAACCGACTCATACATGTTGCGATTTATATAATGATTAAATAATAATTATAATAATGAAAAAGTATAAGCTTGCAATTTATTCTGAATTTGAATATGCAAAATGTATGTGCAAAAACATCTGACACCATTTTGGTTCTTAATATTTAAAACATGTCTCTAGTAAAGCAAAAATAAAAACTTAAACAAAAGAAATGTATCAATGACTCACTAAAAACAATTTTTATTGAAAGCAAGTATTCAACTGAAATAATTGCTTTTGTTTAAATGAGAAAATTGGAGTATTTAATACTGGTGTAATTATATGAGTATCTTCCTTCTAACATAATTTTTTTTTTTTTTTTGCAAACATTAATTTTTGCTTGTAAAATCTAAAGCAATAAATCTGCATTATTTGTTTCCGTTTTGGTGAAATGACTCAAACACCATTCACTTCATTTGGGTGTTTTTTTTTCAGTTTCCTCTTTGATTCATACATTTCCTTCTGTTTGTTCATGAAGCACGTGGCTACCCTCTCTCTTCTATCTCCTCTCTCTCTCTCCCCGGTATCCCTCTTGCAAGGGGGCTATTGACTGGGGGCCAATTCCTATTGATGGGTATTGATGATTGTGAGGGGAAGAAACTGTGAGGTTGTGAGAAGCCGGTGTGTTCCTCTCTTCACCTCGCCTGTTTTTCTGAAGGCCCCTTCCACCTCTTCCTTTCTTTCCACCCCCTCTCTATGACTCTTTAGGCAGCCTCCGGCTCCTTGCCGTACCCCCACCCCCCACCTCAGCCTCCGTCCCGTCCCGTCCCGTCCCAGCCCCCCAGCTCCTGCTACAATCTCTCCTAATTGCATGCATGACATTCCAGCTGGGTGGGTGGCATGGAGCCTTCTGTACACTGTAAAGTGTTATAGCAGGAACTGGAGAGCTTTTTAGAGTTGAGTGACGTGCAAACACAGACACATTAATGCAGGAGCATGTCATGCACTCTCACTGTATCACTGTGAACTCTCATGCATCATTTCTTTACATTTTCAGTGGATTTCAAATATACAGTGTGATCGTATTTAATGAAAGACCAGCATTTTACATTATATTTTTATCCATTAGGTGGTATGTAATTGTCTGTATTTTTTTCTTGTCATTAGTTGTTTTGTATATGCTTTGATAAGATTGTATGTTAATGTAATTGTCCTCCAGTGCTTTAAAATAAAAGACTTGTTTTTGTAGCTGAGCAGAAAAATGTCTTTTCCCTATATTTATTTAAAATTTAAAACACATTAATTGTTTTTGTTGTTATTTTTTTATATTTATGGATGCCATGTTTTTTAGCAGCATTGAGAAGTAAAAAAACAAAAAGAATTGATTTGTGAAAAAGAAAAATGTTATCAATTGACAGTGAGGTCCTATTAATAACACTAATTACTAACATTAGCAATGAGCACATACACACACACAAAGGAAATAACCTAAACAATAAAGAAATGCATTTAATAAAATGAATAAGAGGATTTATCATGTTAATTTGAATGTAGTAAACTATGATGTTTTAATTTTTAATGTTGACATTTATATATTTTCATATTTCACACATCAGAGCATGTCATAGTCTTACAAGATGTTTACATTAAAAATTAATATAAAAAAAATGTATCATGACAATTTTTCCCATCTGCCTTGCGTCTGTTGCTGTCAAATATGAACAAACGCATTGTGAATCAAAACGTCATGACAGATGTGTGTCTCTCACTCAATCTCTCTTTTCACAGAGGTGCCGGAAATGCTTTCTTGAATGAAAATGTAAATAATAAGAAATCCGCCATTATTGCCAGATGTGCGCTCGGGCATCATCAACCTTCCTCTTTCCTCTCTTCAAACTAGTCAATAACCCTTCTTATGGTTTCCTTGCTACCCCCACCCGCCCCTCGCTCACCTTCTCAAAAAGGAAACCGGTGGACCCCCGGGTGACCTCTGACCCACAGAGGTCAGCATCCACAGAATTCCCAGATGTCAGAGTTCAGAGCCGCTGCACAGGGTCTCAGGTTTCGTGCATATCCATGTGGCGCCAGGCTCCATACATACCACCCAGATCCCATACATACCTGCTATTCAGCCTACAGGCTCAGTATCAGTGTTACTGCCCAGCAGAGCGAGAGTCTGCACAACCAACAAAAGATGGCTTTTTGGTGACATCACAGAAGAACTGATTGATCATTGTTGGATCAATAAATGCAATGGATTTCTGGTGTTTGCTCGTGTTTGGCTTGCTTTCTTTGTTTCATTTTTTATTGCAAATTCACAGGAGGTGAATTTTTATGCCTCGTTTTATTAAAAACAATATCTAAAGCCAGCAATTGAACTTGGACTGAAACGTTACACTTTCCTGAATTTGAAATTCTCTCATTAAGAGCAAAAGAAAGAGAATTTATTTTAATTCACCTAAATTGTCTGCATCTTAATATATTCAAACTTAATCACTACCAGGTGTAAAAATGCTTTAGGATCACTTCCTGTCAAATATAATTTAATACACTCTTCTGCAACATCCACATATAAGCTATCACCTTTTTTGCCCGATTTCAAAGTCTTTAAAAGTGAAATCACATTTCAGCTGACATAGGCTAAAGAAAACATGTAGACTATCTTTGAAAATAAAATATGTGCTATGTTATTTTGTTATTAACTTGATAATAAAACTAAAATCAAAAAAATTTTGAAGTTGAAGTTTATCCATTTTTATTTTATGTTTTATGATGATCCTTAAAATTGTTGCATTTGTTAACTCCCATTGTGAATTTTACAACATTCACGTTATGCAGTTATTTCTATTCTAAACTAAATTTATGAATGACCCCTATTGAGACATAAAACTGACGGTTCATTCATCTGAAACTATTGGAGCTCATCTTTAAAAGCGATTAAAGGTCAAAGAGATGTCTGACATTCCTCAGTGTGCACGCGCGCGCGCGCGTGAGTGTGTGTGTGTTGGGAAGAGGCGGGTCTATGTAAAGTGCTCATTTGTTGTCACATCTATGAAAACTCAAGCGCGCTTTAGTTTTTCGACATCATCGAAAGGCACTCGATTTTTTTCGTTGATTTGTGACTGTTTATTCGATGTTTTGGTCGCTGATTTACTGTTTAGCCAAATTTAGACGGAAGGTGTAGACGGAAGTTAAAAAAAAAACAGCCTGAAAATCGCCTTAATCGTGTAAATAATAGCAACGTTGATAAGACGTTTAAGGTCTTAATTAGACAAATATCCGAAGGCTGTGTCAATGTGTCCGTCTGTTTTAACACTGGCGTTCTTAAAACCATTTTAATGTGCTTCCTCCATCATTGCAAAAACGAAAAATAATGTTTGTGCAAGCAACAACAGTTTTATTTAATCGAATTACGACGTTTAAGTGTTTTTAAAATTATGTTTAAACGAATAAAACAGAAAACACCCAATACAGTGGACTTCCACAGAAGAGTGTTTTCTAGTTTATTTGTTGAAGAAAAACATTTTATTTGTTTAATGTTCATGCGTTTTTTCAGATTCATTTGTTTTCATATGAACATTATTTTCATGTCCAAGTATTTCACAGCCTTAAGGAATAAAGTTATTGTTTAAATCATATTTAAAAAAAGATAAACTAACTTTAAGGACAACAAATTACCACAAATGATTAGTTACAAAAACAAGGCTGGTTAAAAATGTAGCGATTTCTATAATGATTAAGATCTCAGTAATTACAAGAAATTACATTACTTTCAGAATTTTATTGATTAACATTTATCTTTTTTTGTTTGTTTGTTTGTTTTGCAAGATTACCTCACTTTGCTCCATTAAAAATGAGCAAGTAGCAAGTATTCACCTCATACAAAAGTAAGTTCTTCAAGTGCTATTTCTTTACATGTTCATCTTTAGCTTAAATAACAATTAAAAATAAAAGTTACAATCAATAAGAAACAAAATGCATACTGTATAGAAGGAGATACCTCAACAAATAATGTTTTCATTTTAGTTGTTCAATTTCATTAGTTGTTTAGAAAACCTAAAATCCATTACACTGATCTGAAGAACATATAATTAGACATTTTAAAGCACAAAGAACCATATAACCTTCTTAAATATTTGATAAGAACAAGATCTTACTTGCAAAAACCTTTAAACTTCTTGAGCATGTTTAGAGAATGTTTATGCATAAACTGCTGAAGAAGAAAGCATGATAGGTGAAGAAAGCATGATTCTTCCTTACCAATATATTACTTAGTTTTCTGATGATTAAGCTGATGTAGGATCTAAATGAAAATAGATAACAGAAGATTTTGAATTTTTAAACATCAAAAACCCCTGATGATGTGAGGATGAGGATGATAAAAACCCACAGTGATAGCAGAGAGAAACCGATGACTTGTGAATCATTGCTTTTATTAAAGTATCCCATGATGGATGGATGACGGTCAGACCCTGTCCCACAGTGGTCTCTTGTTCCTACTGAGAAAATATACACTTTTTAATTCAATCATGCATGTGGTAAGGCTAAATAAGTCCACAAGAATTACATTTTCATAAAATGCATCAAAACCCAGCGCCCATCATGACAGTGTTTTTGTGTGAGTTGGTGAGTTCAGCACATGGAGGAGGTCTCTTGTTTTTCTGCATACGTGTGATGAAGAGAGTTCCTGAACATGTTGTTTCAACATTTTCCCGGCCCCTCGGTGGTCCTCCACAATGTGTGTGTGTGTGTGTGTGTGCTTTTCTTGTGTGTTAGCGCACAGGTTTGACTTCAGATGAATTCCAGCTCTTTGAGGTCTCGCTACACATACCTAACGCAGGAGAGGTCAGAGGGCAACAGCCCCAAGCTAAAGGCACAGCCTTGATGTGAGGACCCTGTTCAAACAATAAAGGAATCCCAGGTTCCCAACTATACTGAGTGAAGGATGGAGGAGGGCAGCAGCAGAAAGTGAGCGGTGGCATCTCAACATAAATATCAATATAGTTGTTTAAATTCTTGGAAAGATTACTTTGATTACATCGATGCAACACAGCATATTCAAAATAATTCAGAATATCGAATTTTCTTATAATAAAAATAATAAAGCTTCCAGATGAGCTTTTTTTAGAAGGGATGACGTTAAGGATTTCAACCTTTCAGTGATCAATTCCTAAACAACAAACATTTTAATAATCTAAAAATAAATAATGAAATGGAAAGGTTATAGGTTCTTGATAAAGAACCTTTATTTTGAAGAGTGTAAAGCTGCATCTAAAGCTTATTTTTCTTTTTATATATATATTTATATATATATAGTTTTAATTTATAAAAAACAAAAAACACTCTTTACCCACTTTTCTGTTTATTAATGTAAATGAATAAAATCCTAAAACTACTGCCTGATAATATCATACAGTCATCAGAGGATCTGGCAACATTCATTTTAAAACTTCCTATTCATATTAAAATTAATTTTAAGAAAGCAACATTGTGAAATATTATTCACATTTAAACTAACAGTTTGAATATGTTTTAGTTTATTCCTGTGATGTCAAAGCTGTATTTCAACATCATTTCAACATTACACGATCCATCAGAAATAATTCTAAAATGCTGATTTGATGCTCAAGAAATATGTTTTACTAATATCAACATTAAAAACAGGGTTGGGCTGCTTTATATCATTTTAGTGGAAACCACAGATTTACAAGAACAGCCTTTGAAACCTTAAATGTCCTCATTTACTTTTTATCAGTTTAATGTTTTCTTGAAGACTATTATTATAGTCTACAAACATTTAGATTGAACATTTCCTCAATATGTATGCCACTAAAAGCAATCAATTCCAGATGTATTAAAAATCCAGCTTTCCTCTTTGACCGTTTTCTCTGAGGAAATGCTTTCCTCTTCATCACACCTTGCACACTCCTCACCTTTCCTCACAGCAGAGTGCCAGAATGCTTCATATTCCCTGCATATCTCATAGATACCTGTGAAGATGAGAGTAGAAGGGGAGAAGGATATTGATAAAGAAAAGGAAAAGGACAGGAGACCAGTGATCGGTTTGATGGTCAGTGGTGATGATGATGATCAAGTTGAAGAGATATCTTAACCTAATATCTGAAACATATCCCTGTTGATTAAGTGAACACCAGAGATTAAATTATTTGGTAATTAAGTTGCTTCTTAATTAGTGCTTAATCAGATGCTCACTTGAGAATGTCCTGTATAAAGACACAACTGACACATGACTCAACAGACACAACAAGATATGTGTGCACCCTTAAAAATAAAGGTTTTGTTATGATTCCATAGATAGCCTTTAAACACCCATGTAACCTTTTCATTCCACAAAATGTTCTTTAGAAATAAAAAATGGTTATTTAAAGAACATTCACCAAAGGTTGTTTTTTTCCCCACAGAATAAAGTGCTGTGAAAACCCATTTTGGATCCCATATTTTTAAGAGTGTTTCCTCTTTTAATCAAATATTTTATATGGTAACACTTTACTGTAAGGTTCATTCGTATGAACTAAAAATGAACAGTATCTTATACAGCAGTTATTATAGTTAATGCTAATTTCAACATTTAGTAAAGGATTATTAAAATCACAAGCTGTGTTTGTTAACATAAGGTAACAAACTAGCAATAAATTGTTGTATTTTTATTCAACTCCTCACGTTTTGATGTTGGTCAAGACCCTTTTCGTCGCTTTTTGAAGCTCACGGTACCCCTTTTCGTCGCTTTTTGAAGCTCAAGGTACCCCTTTTCAGTCACTTATTGACGTGAAGGGTCCTCCATTGCTTTCAGTTGTTTGGCTTAATGTCATGGTAGCATGACGCAATCGCTCACGAGATACACAAGAGCCAATAGCATTTCACAACCAACATTGAAGTAAGGATTCTTGTAGCGACATTTTTGGAGTCTATTCCTCTCACAAATCAATCGTTTTGCCTCAAAAGACTTGCAATATTAATATCTTTCAAATAAATGATGCCTGCTATATCTTGTGTTTTTTTGACAGATGGTAGGTTTAAAGGCAGGAGTTGGGTCACATCACATCTCATAAATATGTCAATACTATAATATCATTTAAATAAAACTGTTTTGACTGTTTACATCGAAAAATCACACCTCTTCATATATGCAATAATGCCATTGTTTTCACCCAATATATCTTCTAATTATGACGATAAAATAAAAAAATTAAAATATCACATTGGCATTTTGACGCTATCCTATTTAAAACAATGGAGGACCCTTCACGTCGAAAAGTGACAAAAAAGGGGTACCTTAAGCTTCAAAAAGCGACGCAAAAGGGTCTTAAAGCAAGCCTCAAAATGTGACGAGTTGGAGTTAGACTGTGTTGTTTTTATTAACTAATGGTAACAAAGATGAATAAATACTGTAATAAATGTATTGTTTATTGTTTGTTTGTAGTTAGTAACAATTGACACCTTATTGTAAATGACCTTATGTTTTCATTCAAATTGGATTTCTGCCATTTTTAAGTTTAATCATAATAAACCTGATATAAAGTGTATAATGATGTTTAACCTGCTGACTTTATGTTTGGATTGATTAAAAACAATACAATAGACTTCATGAACTGCAAATAAATATCAGTGTCTTGATGATATTTAAAGACAATTACCTTTAGATTGTTAGTTTTATAATTAAAGCTCTGAAGTTTTACTGTGGTGCCAAACAGATGAACAAATTACAAGTTCTTCAGGCTTACATTTTAACATGATTTTAAAAAGGTGTGTGTGGATAATTAATATTGCTTCAATACAGTAAGTGTTCATCATAAAATATTGCCAACAGTATAATTTACTATTTGCTTCATAAAAATCAGTAAAGATTTCACAGGGAAAAGTGTGCCATGAGCTGAAGGTGAAGGTTTTTAAATGTTTTATTTAGTGAAAAACTATAATCTATCAGTCAGATAAAAAGGCATGTATTTTAGATGGCAACGGTTTAATCACATTGTTCATTTTGTTGCCTTAGTAATAAGACACTAGGCTTTATAGGGTTGAAGAGATAACGTTTCTCAGCGTATAAAAACGCACACAGTTGGTTTTCCTCAAAAAATGAGGATGATGACGATGAAAACGGACTTCTTCACAGTCAGCCCTGTTAGATCAAGCGAGTGAGTCAGCCATCTTTACTGGCAACAGTTTTAATGGTTAAGATCATTTCCCCCTTCCTTCCTGCCAGTCAGTTCCTCCCTCCCTCAAGCTTTCATCCAACATGTACAGTGTGATGTTTTATAGTGCACATCTGAAAGGGAATCCGTCAAAACCTCTTAAAATGTATCAGAGAGAACGCAAATGAGCGCTAGAGAGAAAGAGAAGCAGCAGCAAATAAGTGCTGTTTGTTCATCCATGTCTGTAATTTCATCCATCCAAGGCCCTGTAATCATTCACTTGTCTCTCTCTTTGTCTGCTGCTTTACGGTCCTCCTCCTTCAACGTGGTGCATGTTCTCTCGGTCTTAAACACAGCCTTTTTCGTGCTTTAAATGTGTTTATGTGTCTGCCTGTGAGTAAGAGAGGATGAAAGGGACGGAAAGAGGCAGAGAGTGCTGATGAAAAGTGGCCAATCATAGAAATATGACTCATCTCATGCAATGAGTGTCACACACGCGTGTACATGTAAAACTCTTTGCAGATTGATGTTCGAGTTTTTCCATGACCATATATGTTCTGGTTTTAAACAGTAAAACAGTGACAAAGAGGATCTGGATCAGAATTTCATCGGTTTATGTGTCAGCCAATAATGTGTGTGTGACAGTCCAGATGAGTCAATACTGGAGGAGGCAGGCATTGTGGGTTGGATGGGTTTAATTGATCACTCCGCTGAAGGAGACAAACTCACTTCCACCCTCCCTCTGCCATCTGTGGGGTCACAGACACATGCTGATTTCAGCAATGCAATGCATTGACTTGTCCTTCCCCTTTTTTAAACATTCTTCCCTTTTCTCACTCATTTTATAAATCAGCAATTCAGGATTGGACAGTTGACTAAACAAACTGGCTGAACAAATTGAACTGCCCTGTTCTGTATTTTCTAATTGGCAGGACTTCACATGAACAGTTGCTGTCAGTGAACTGAACTCAACAATCTGTTTGAGGGAACAAGAGATTCTCGTAATGTTCAGTCGCCACCTAGCGGCCGTTGAATGTGATTGCATACAGTTTACGTTGGAATAAAAATACAAACAAAATAAAAATTATATCTGCTAAACATGTTTGCGTACTGTATAGCCTACTTGGCGTATTGTACCTTATAGTTGTTTATATAGCAGTAGATGATATCAAGCTATATCAAGGCAATTATGATATTCGCATATTTGTTAGAATTTATATAACACAAATATTTGTTTATTAATTTCTGTTTGTTTCAATATTATTTTTATTTTTTATTTTATTTTTTTCTTATTTCTGTTTATTAATTATTTTATTATTAAATATGACTGAAATACCACAAAATTGCATTTAGTACAATCTGACTGCACATTAATTAAATTAGATTATGACGTTTTAACATCAGTATTTTTTTTCTTGAAACATAAAAAAATAAAATAAAATAAAATTAAATTAATAAAATAGAACAAATCCTGGTGCGTTGCACAGCCTGCTTGGTGTATTGTACATTATAGGTGTTTATATAAACCAGTAGTATTATAATAGTAATATTTTAATTTGTCCATTTTATTTCATTTTGTTGAAATCATTTGTTTATTGATTATTTTATTATGATAAAATGTAAATGAAACCCACTATATCACCACTAAAAACTTAAAACCACTAAATAACATATAGTACTTTTTTAATTAAGTTGTTCTTTTAAATAAAATAAAATAAAATAAAAATAATCCTTTTGTGATAGTTTATGTTAAACAAAGTTGGCACTTTTTGTTGCCAAATATTCACTGGAGTGATGTGGACAGATGATGTAAGTGGGAAAATGTGACAGCTAGCAGTCTTCTGGAAGACAACTGACCAAAAATGACTAGAAGACATCACAAGGTCAGTTCCTTTGAGACTAGGTGTATAGTGCACTGTATTGAGCAACTGCATGAGATTATAGCAGGACCATATGTTAGTCACTCTGTTGTGAATAGAGTCTCTCTGTATCAAACAGAGGGAATCAAACAAGCTAATATAGAGTAAATCACCCTTTTGGGTAGGAATTTATGCACCATGTCATGGAGACTGGAAATGAAAGACACTGTGATGCAATCACATTCAAAGAAAATCACCTGATAGACTTTAATGCTTCAAGGATACAAATATTGACAGTAATCCCTGTTATATGTAATATTAAAAACTAAAATGCAAATGTAATAATTCTGAGTCAGTCATGAGATCATTGCAGAATGTTACAGTCTGCTTTCTAGATTGGCATGGAAACAAAATATGGGCCATATGGGCAGGCTCAGTAAAATTAATTATTTTTTTCCCATATCAATTTTTTTTCAAGAACGTTGAGCATTGTTGAGTGTTTCTAAATAAATAACACTGCATCTTTCACTGGCTGTTTTATTTCAGGCCATTATTTTCAGATATGACAGAGGCTTTTATAAGCAAAAAACAAACAAACATACTATTGCATGAACTTTCATCTGTAACTTTATTTTTCGTTTTGACATTTACCAGTTATTGATCAAATTTATTCAAAATGTTCTTAGTAATTTTTAATTGATATTTGACTGTATTATGTTACTTAATGAATACTCTGCCATGAATATTATAATACATATATTCCTATATGTATATTCAAATGTGTAAACGAAATAAATCAATGTTAAACTTAACTTAATAAGATGTCATTTGTTAACATTGGTTAATTTATTAAATAACACGAACAAACAATGCAATTATTACACTATTTATTAATCTTTGTTAATTTTATTTAGTGAAAATACAGTTATTCATTGTTTATTCGTGTTAGTTCACGGAGCATTAACTAATGTTAACAAACACACTTAAGATTTTAATAATGCATTAGTAAATGCGGAAATTAACGTTACTTTGATTAATAAATACTGTGGAAGTATTGTTCATACTTAGTTTATGTTAACTAATGTTGTTAACTAATGTCAATAATGAACTTTATTGTAAAGTGTTCCCTTTAATATATATATAATTTCTTACATTGTATATTTAACATTATTTTGTTATACACACTAAAAAAAGTTGGGTTAAAAATAACCCAACTAATAACCCAACTATGGGTTGGTATAGCACCTTCCCAACT
>JAUCNO010001476.1:3317588-3350684 GCA_032353835.1 Enteromius viviparus
CATTTCCAAACATTATTTTTGTCATTAATTGTAATAATACAGTGAGATTATTGTCTGACAACAGCCAGTGCTCCACATACAGATCTGATCTGAGCATCACCCAGTCTGTCTGTAATGACATGAAGTAACAGAACAAACTGAGACAGACTCAGTCCAGAAGAACTGTGGCCACGTCTCCAAGATGCTTCAAAAAACCTACCTGGAAAGCTTACCTGAAAAACTCTGAGCAAGTGCACATCGGAACAGAAGCTGTTTTACCAAAAGCTGCAATGCCAAATATTTATTTGATTTAGTTAATAGAGGTTAATTGATAATATAAATCTATTTATGGGATTATCTTTAAAAAGCATCCTCATTTTACAGCATTTTTACATGAGTGTCTAAAACTTTGAACTGTACTGGAGCTTTCCAGGTTGTTTTTTTCCTTCATCTTGGAGACGTTCTAACATGCTGACCGGAAAAACATGATTTTATCTGTGTATTTCTCAGGAATGGGTCCCCAGCACACTATGCAGATAGCAGAGCGTCTCTACACACAGGGTTATATCAGCTACCCTCGCACAGAGACCACGCATTACCCGGAAAACTTTGACCTGAAGGGCACTCTCAAACAGCAGGCCAACAGCTCCTTCTGGGGTGAATCGGTGAGTAATAGCCCTTTCCCACCCCCCGAAGAGATCGCTTCAAATGCTTGTCAATGAATTAAAATGCTCTTTTAATGATTTATGTTTTATAATAAAGGAAGTTTACTTGCATTATTTTGTTTCATATTTATTCCTGTAATATACATAGCCTGTATATTTATTCATACTGATATGCCACAAAAATTATGTAAAGTGTGTTTGTGTGTATACAGGTAAAAGCTCTGCTCTCTGAGGGCATTAACAGGCCAAGAAAAGGAGCGGATGCAGGAGACCATCCGCCAATTACCCCCATGAGAGCCGCCTCTGAGAGCGAGCTGGGTATGACTGTCAGATGACATATTTTTACATTTACATGTTTGATATTAAAATGTCTACCTCAAAGAAACACTCAGGTCATACTAGAGTCCAATGCATGATCCTGTTAATATTTTTAAATGTGATCATAAAGAACAACAGAATCTGTGAGCTCTCTTACCCTCCATAGACAGCAAAGATATTACCGTGATCAACGCACGACAGTGCAACAAGGAGATCGGTGAAATTCAATCAAAATTAAACATGGGTTTACTACAAATAAAAATCATAATAGTTGAACTAAAGTAACCACACATTAACAAGGTTATGCTGTGCTACCCATTTATTTTCACCATGGTATTTGTGATTCTATTCATTGTAATCAATCTGAATGACTATAGCAATGCTCACATACAGAGCGCATCAGTATATTAGTGAGTAATAAACACAGAGGTGTTAGTCCCGTCTGAATAGTACATGAAGGTCTCGGACGACAGGTGATAAGAATAGCTCAGTATGTTAGTAAATATTATACTCAGTGAGTATAAAAGAGCATTTTTGAGCGGTACTTCACTTCAGAGGCCATGTTGCAGGAACATCCTAACTCTAGAATCTAGTCCTAGCTGACCCAAAGTCAGATCTAAAACCACAGTGCCTTAAAATGTTTTTCTCTCTATAGGCAGCGATGGTTGGCGTCTGTATGATTACATCACACGGCACTTCATCGCCACAGTCAGCCCCGACTGCAAATACCTGCAGACCACCATTTCCTTCAGCATCGCCACAGAGAGCTTCACGTGCAGCGGAAAGACGCTCATCTCTGCTGGTGCGTGTAGTCTTCAGATGAGCTTTATTAATTCATTCATTATTTTTTAATACATTGGGTGGTTTTTTGTTATATTCTGGTGGAGAGATGATGCTCATTAGTGGTTTTTGAAAACAGGTTACACTGAGGTGATGCCCTGGCAGGGTATTCCACAGGAAGAGGCCTTGCCGGTGTGTGAGAGAGGAGATGCGTTTACAGTGGATGAGATCAAACTACTGGAGAAACAGACCAATCCACCAGACTACCTGACTGAGGCCGAGCTCATCACACTCATGGAGAAACACGGCATCGGTACGGTCTGTTTTATCAGTGCTTCAACCTTCGCAGCAGTTCACAGAAGTTGTTCTAACCTTTTGGATGCACTGTGTCTAAAATACTGCAAAAGGCATTTGAATTTCAGAATACAGAATTCAAAGCATAATGATTAATAAAAGGGTTTCATATGTTGTTATGCATTTCATGCCATTATTGGCTGTTTTAACATTTCATATTTTATTTGGATTACTATTTTAAATGTTGATACAAGATTTAGTGCATCAGTCAATGCATATGCCATTTGCAAGGGATCCAGTTATTTAATCGAAAATACAGTCGAACTATTTTATGGTGAAATATTATTAAAGTGTGTGTGTGTGTGTGTATATATATATATATATATATATATATATATATATTAGAAATATTCCTGTGAAGTAAGTGAATTTTCAAGCGTTGTTGCAGTCACATGATCATTCACAATTTCCTACTCAAGAAATGTTTATTATTATCAGTGTTGAAAACCGTTTTCCTGCTAAATATTTGTAATATATTTGCATTTTAACTGGTACTTTGGTTATAATAATAGTAAAGTATTTTTTTTAGAAACATGTAATTTGCAAACCTGAAGTTATTAGTATATGGACAGCACTGCCAAATGATTCTTTCTGTAGGTACGGATGCCAGCATCCCCGTCCACATTAACAACATCTGCCAGAGGAACTATGTGACGGTTGAAAGTGGCCGCAAACTCAAACCCACAAACCTGGGGATCGTTCTGGTTCACGGTTACTATAAGATTGGTACGGAAAAACATTTAAACCTCCGGTCTGAAACTGGCGTGTGCGTGACTTATATTTTTACCTTCTACGTCTATATGTTTGTGTTAGATGCAGATTTGGTGCTTCCCACAATCCGGAGTGCTGTGGAAAAACAGCTAAACCTGATAGCTTTGGGAAAGGCAAACTTCCAGCAGGTCTTACAGCACACTCTGGACATCTTCAAGAGGAAGTTTCACTACTTTGTGGACTCCATTGCAGGTAATGTCCCTCAATGACTCTATGCAAAAAATGGGTTTATTGCTGTATCTCTGTACCAAAATAAAACGTTCTTGGAGAAGCTCAATGTTTATATGATTGCTGCATAAAGGGCACACTAAATTAGGCCTGGCCAGACCCACCTCAGCCCAGAGTTTCAATATATACAGTTGTGGTTGCTGTGTAAATCCATTGATCTGCTCTGAGCACATATCACCTTTGCAGTGTAAATAGATGTTTTAACACCACTAATCACTTTACAATCATATTATGTTGATTTAGCTAATTATTGACTATTGATTAAATGTTTTTAACAGGCATGGATGAGCTGATGGAAGTGTCCTTTTCCCCCATCGCTGCCACTGGGAAACCTCTCTCGCGTTGTGGCAAATGCCATCGCTTCATGAAGTACATACAGGTCTGTAACGACTCGTATTGACTTCTCATACTTCTCATATTGTTACTTGTAACATTTCACAATATTATTGTTGATCATATACAGTAAATGCAGCCTTGATGGGTGTGTTTAGGACTCTGAAGGGTTTAACAGTAATCCAGGGGTAGTTGAAAGGTTAAAGCCCTCTATGATGTCTCCAAATCAGGAGTTAGTGGTAGGGTCAGGGTCATGGATCAAAGCCCCAGACATGGTGTTGCAATCCTTTGACTTAAGTGCTGTGCAGAACTGAACTTTGGACCATTTTGAGACTGTCGTGTTTGGTTAAATATCTAACATTCCTTCATCTAACCGTACTATCATCAGTTCAAACTAAAGGTCAGTGTTGACAAAGAAAGCAGCAATAACACTATAGTCTGTACATGCTGTGATCTGTAGTTCAGAGTTCAGTGTACTGTGAAAACACACATTTGTTTGGTGTTGGTCATTTTATTGTAATGTTTTGAGCTGTTTAAAAGCCTTTAAAATGCAATAAAATGGTAAAAGTATGAAATATTTTATAACTTTATGTGATGTAAAGCTAAATTCCCAGTCTTCAGTGTCACATGATCCTTCATAAATCTTCTAATATTATGATTTGCTGCTCAAGAAACATTTAATATTATCTGAAAACAGTTGTGCTGCTTAATATTTTTGAGAAAGCAGTGATGCATTTTCTTTTTTTCTTTTCGATGAATAGAAAGTTTAAAAATGATCCGTTTATATGAAAAAGTAACATAATAAACGTGCTTTCTGATCAATTTAATGTGTCCTTTCTAAATAAAAATGAACAAATGTATTTATTTCTTTAAAGAAATCTTACTGACCCAAAACTTTTAAACAGTACTGTGTAGTGCACATAAACCCACCATGCTTTGTACATCAAAAATACAGTGTTGAGAGGAAACGATGTTAATTATTGGCAATAAGTAAGCTGAAGTTTTTGATGACTCATCTGATATGGATGGGGATCCCAGAGTTAGTTTGCACACTAACTTTGATCCTAATTACCATCCGAATGGTCATGTTGCTGTAAATCACGTGGTTCCTTTATTTCGTGCTCTGATGCACTTTGGGCTTTTAGGCGGCCTCTCATCTCTCCAAGCACCTGAAAATGACCTTCAACAAGAAAGCATTTTACATTAATGTTGTCCTGTGTCCATCTGAATGTTCAATTACTCACAAATTATTCATCAGTGTCCCTCATCATTTAAATCAGACTCTGGTCTGCTGGTCTAATGTCCCTGTTCAATGGGCTTCAACGTCCAACTGTTGCGTAAGGGATACTGAAGTTGAATATAGAGGTCTTTACTTTTATTTCTTCACTTTGGATGGCAAAATATGTGGGAAACAAAGTTCTATAAACTGAAATATATTAGTAATTCATTAAATGTTGGTGTTTTTCACCATCCATATTTGTATTTTTATTAATATTAAATATAATTTTATAAGTATTAAATATTATGTTCCAATATATGCACATAAAATGTTGAGTCAGATGATACCCAGTTTGTTTTTTTACAGCTTTAGTGTCAAACATCAAGTAACAGTTTTTTTTTAATCACCCCCAGGCCAAACCCAGTCGCCTGCACTGTTCTCACTGTGACGAGACCTACAGTTTGCCTCAGAATGGAGCCATTAAGCTGTACAAGGAGCTCAAGTGTCCTCTGGATGAGTTTGAGCTGGTGCTGTGGACCTCAGGGTCTCGTGGCAAAAGCTACCCTGTGTGTCCATACTGCTTCAGCAACCCTCCCTTCAGGGACATGAAGAAAGGTAAGAGAAAGTGGAAAGCTTTGATTCTCAAATGAATTTGTTTTAAAGTTATTCTTTAATAAGGTTTTTTTAAACTGTGTTTTATGTTTTTTTTTAAGTGTGTTATTTTCCAATTACAATTTATTTACATAGCACAATTAATTTCATATTCCGTCGACCAATGAACTTTCCAGCAAAAACACAACACAACCACACAACAAACAAACATTATTAATCATACAAATAACCCATCAGCCATACACTTTAGAAAATAAGATATTAGAACTTAATAGCTGGATAAACCGTATTTTAGGTGTATGAAAATAAAAAGTAAAATTTCTTTCCCCAAATTAAATCAAATATAGAAATGTAGTTTTTGAATGATTAAATAAATAAATAATTATTAAACATAATTTAATTTATATTTAACAAAATAGAATATATTGTTTTTGTTTTATTATTATTATTATTTTTAAATGAAAGACTTTTAAAAATATATATATTTTTAAAAAAGCCTGTTTCTGATTGATATTAAAATGTATTTATTTTTTATGTATTTGAAATATTAAATTTTATATTATTAAAAATATTACTGTTATATAAATATTATACATTATCATTTAAAAGCTTCCTGAGCAGCACATTAGAATGTTTTCTGAAGGATCATGTGACACTGAAGTAATGATGCTGAAAATTCAGCTTTGATCACAGGAATACATTACATTTTAAAATGTATTCAAATAAAATTGAAAACCTTTCTTTTAAATAGGAGTAAAAAAGTAACCTTTTATACATTTACTATAATGCAATAAGACAATTCTGAGATTCTGGAAATGAAACGGAACAAAATGCTTAAAAACATAAAGTGCAAATGTTCTCCTACTTAAAGAATAGCTGTTATTATATAGTTTCTCTTTCTATTTCTTTCAGGGATGGGCTGTAATGAGTGCACCCACCCTTCCTGTCAGCACTCCCTCAACTCTCTGGGCATTGGCCAGTGTGTTGAATGTGAGACAGGCGTCCTGGTCTTCGATCCCACCTCGGGCCCAAAGTGGCGCATGGCTTGCAACAAGTGTAACGTGGTGGTGCATTTCTTTGAGCATGCCCATAAAGTGCAGGTGTCCCAGGACAGCTGTGATTCCTGTGAAGCCTCGCTGGTCATAGTGGACTTCAACAAGACACGCTCACCGTTGCCTGACGGTGAAACGCAGCACACTGGCTGTGTGTTTTGTGACGCTGTGTTCCAGGATCTGGTGGAGCTGAAACATGCAACCATGCGGCATCCCATGCACCGGGCCGGAGGAGCCCGGAGAGGGAGAGGGAAGGGGAGAGGGAGGAGGCCTGTGGGGAGAGGGAATCCTAAAAAACCTAAAGACAAAATGGCAGCCCTGGCAGCATACTTTGTATAGAATGTTAATTTGTTTTGCAGCAGAACATCAAAGCCAGCTTAATAATGCTTTAAGTGCAAGCTGAAAAGATGAAAAGGGCAATAAACTTTTAGTTTAATCGAGTCTTTGCTGTATCTTGTCTTTTTTTTATCCCTGTATATTTAATGCAACATTTGAAATTTGTTTTTGAAAGAAGTCTCTGCATGGAAGCATTTATTTAATTTACAAATACAGAAAACATATTGTTAAATATTATGACTAATTATTGTCTGCTACTATATGTATGTACATGTGTGTACTATATATTATATATATATATTATATATATATAATATAGTAGCAATAAATAAATAATGTGCCAAAATTATACATAAAGTATACAATGGTATTAAAAATGTTTTCGGATATAGTACCACGACAATAGCATGTTTCAAATTTAAGATTTACATTTCTGTATTTGCTTAATTTATATATTTGCTGATTTTTCTTATCGTATGTTTATACAAACCTTTAATACAAATTGCATATAATTGCAAATAAAAAATAATGTTCATTCCGAATACCTAATCAACAGCATTTTACGATGTTTAATCAGATAATATTTAGAATAAAAAGTTTTAGAGTTTAATAAGAGAGAAAGGGAAAAGAAAAAGCCGCTTCTGTATTCGTATCATGTATAAAAATATGTTTAAATAATGTTTTAGACGTAATCCATTTAAAGGTTCTTTGCATATGTAATTAAATAATAAAAATCGCTTAATATTAATTAGCCTGCGTGAATGACTGAGCGCTTATTGGTTAACACGGTAAAAAGGAATGTGTTAATATTCATAAGATTGGTCTGTCTCCGCCCACACAGCCAAAACGATCTGACAACCAAACGGATTGTCTTCATCCGTTCTGACAAATATATTCCGCGCATCACGCGTTCATCCTTGTCGCTTGTATATTGCTGTGATGGACTTCCTCTCTGTCACAGCGACTTCCGCAGATGGATTGGCTTTTGTTGTGTAGTGACTGAAAGGGCGTGCGCTAATGCACGAGCACTTCAAACCGCACTCGGCAGGGAAAAAAGGGAGTGTCGGCGCATAAAGCAACGCCAACCATCCGCAAAGGTATATACTTCACGTGTACGTACGACTATGCTCTTTTTTACGTCGTTAATTAAATGAATCAGTTGCTACTTGTAGTTCCAGGCCCGGCTGTGCTGCTTTCAAATGGCGACAGTGTGTGCACTTTCTCGTAAGGTGTCACGCAGAAGTTACACCGTGAATCCTTGTAGTTATGCATAAAGTTTCCTGCAATACACTGCGGTTAGAAAGTAGTTCAGTTTTGCTTGAGTTGTAACGTAAATGTTTTGGGAAATTTGCGAAGACGTCTGCATGTTTAGTGTAACGTTACTGTCTACTAGATACATTCTGTATTTAAATCGGAAGGGTAACGTTTTATGACTTGTCACATTTTTACGTGTACAATGTGTTATCAAAAACATACGTTTACTTTCGTTACATTTAAATAATCACAAAGCATAAACGTAATAAATAAGTAAAAAAGAGTATCGTGGTCTTTTATAGTTCGGACAAACAGATAGCCCCGCCCTAAGCTCACGTCATTGGTTGGTGATGCTAGCGGGCCGCCTCTGAGTGTTCTGATTGGCCAACACCCTCACATTTTATTTACCATGAATTATTTAATAAAAGGCTTAGAGAAGTTTATACAACAGTAATTTATTATATATTCTGTACTATTTCCTTAGCAACATATTTGGTTTAACTGACAGGTTCTGGTCAAGGTGTTTGTTTAATTTATTTACTCATATAAGTTGCTTTCGAACAAAAGGTAGCAAAACCAGGCTCAGAATGAGTTGCACTGGGCAAGACGAAGCTGGGAAGTTTCTCGAGAGGTTTCTGGAGGAGTTTCCAAACCCGCTTGGCACCGAGGACCCACTTCCCCTCAGCCCACTTAGCCGCAAAGTCACTATGCAGGAGGTGAAAGGAGAGAGTCTGGATCTGGGCCTGCGACTGCTCTCAGCCAGGTTTGTTATGTTATGTTGTTATCTTTTAAGTGCCATCAACCCCCATATATAATCATCCTCGAGTAAGGGACCCTCATTCTATAATTAAAAAGAGAGCTATGTATTTTCTATATATAAAGACGTCATTTAAGTTGTGAAAAATGTGTATAAAATAATATTTGGAAAATAATTCTACTTACTGTTGTGTATGATTTATTATACTATTACATGTATTATTATTATATTATCGTTTTTTATTAATATATAGTAACTATTTCTTTACTAATTCTTTTTAACAGACTCTCTAAGGCTTGGGGGGTTCTCCAGTTATATTTCTTAAATTATTTTATTTATTTAAATGATTATTTAATTATTTTAATCTTTTTTTTTAACTTAGGTCCTATGCTTTATTATTTATTTATTTTAAGACATAATGGGCCGGTTTCCCGGTTAGGGATTAGATTAAGCCAGGACTAGCCCTTCGCTAATTTAGGACATTTAAGAGTTTTTAGAAACATGTTTTACAAAAAATGCATTATCTGTGAGCATTTTAGGACCAAACAATGGCAATAATGTATTTTAAGATATCTCAGTGCAAGCTTTTTCCAGTTTAGACAGCTCTTAGCATTTATTTTAATCTAGGACTAGTCTTAAACCCTGTTCGGGAAACTGCCCCAATATGTTTTTCTCTAAACTTTTCCACGGATACCCCACAGCTTCCATGTAGGTCCCTGGAGTATGGAACAAAAATCCTGCCTAAAGTATTTGAAATAAAAAGCTTGTTGAATTCCCCAAATCGAGAAAAAATAAGCATTGCAATTAACAGTGCTTGCAGTTTAATCCATTGTATTTTCATGGCTTGCATTTTTATGCGCTGCTTTTTAACATGGCTGTATATTTACGTACAGAACATTTCACAAACGTTTTCATTGTTAAAATTCTGTAATCAAAATTCACATTACAAAGGTCATTTTCAAAATATTCAGTTTGTTTAATAATTCCAGCAATAATATTCATCAGGCAACTTTCGGTTAGTTTTGTTTCACTTTACAAATTCGCTTCAAAATGGTTCAAATTCGACAGAGCACACACCCGGGAACTACAGGAAAAGCAGTACATTACGGATCCTAAAAGCCATCTGCTGTTGTGAGTACACAAATGCATGTGTAACAGTAAATTGGATCTGTGCGGGTAATAAAGTGAGTTCTTTCTCGTGGGTGCTTGATACAAATTTCCTTCCTGCTCTGGACCAGTGGATTGCACAGACCTCAGGAAGGGCAGGGGCAAAGTGATGTTGCTTGGGCACCATCCGGTCCAGGGTGGGTCCTCCTCAGTGGAAATCATGGACCAGGGGCACCTAGACTGAGCACCTAACAGCAGCTAGGATCGGTAATCTACTGCTTTTCCTGTAGTTCCCGGATGTGTGCTCTGTCGAATTTGAACTGGAATGCTTGAATTCAACAAGCTTTTTATTTCAAATACTTTAGGCAGGATTTTTGTTCCATACTAGAGGTTCCCACATTTTTATTTATTTCTTTATTTATTGTAATCATATATTTTGTACTATTTTTGTTTTAATAATTTTATGCATTACTATTTATTCAATTTAATTCGATTTTTTCCCCCTAAGCTTTTCCATGGACCTTTATTGGCCCTTGAGGGTTTCCTGGTTGCCAGATTGAAAACCGATATTTTTGTGGAAGAGAGGATGATTTGTGTTTATATCTCCTGTTGGAAGACACCCTCCTCTTTCTCAGTTATAGTTACAGCTTTATATTTTCTGTTCGCATGCACATTTTTTCGTGCATACACGAGTGGGCCTGAAATGTTGCGACACACCTGTCCTCATCAGCCAGAGGAAGAGCGTTCTCTCATTCCTATCATTCCTGTCTCCCTCTACCATTTGCTGTCTCTCACTCTCCGTCTATTTTCCTGACAGTTTTTGCACCAGGTCAGCACGTTTCACTATGCATGAGCTGATTAAGAGATTTAGTGCTTTATTTCCCAGCCTACTATCAGTGGCGATCCAAGCATTAAGCGAAAGCAATGGTGCAGAAGTTTTAACGTTTACATTTACAATGGAGTTTTTGTTTTATCTCTTTCTGTATGCTTTTCTTTCTCTCTCTCCCCTGACACATTTCTCAGGGCATTTCTTCCTGTCTGTGGGATCACTATTGTTATACCCACTTCCTGACATTTAGACTTCATTTCCTCTTTGTTGGAAGCTGTGCAGTAGTCAGACGTCTGCACTGTGTAGATTGGTCAGGTTTAACCCTTTTCGTGTGTTGATATAGGTCAGATGTGCTTGTTGTTACCGCAGCTCTTGTCATGTAGGACAAAAGGGAGTCATTTCCGACATCTTGTGTCATTAGATAACCTCTCACGCAGCCAAATGCTTCTTTTACTCTTCTTTTTAGCCACTTGTTGCTCCAGAGTGCTAAAAGCAGAGCAAATCACTAGTGCAAGATGTGCTTTTACTCCATGCCGTGTAAGATTTAGAGAAAATCATGTCAGAGTATATCTATTTATGTTTCTAGTCAACACTATGTAGACTACCATTTAAAAGTTTAGATTGTTTTGTTTGTTTTAAAGCAGTTAATACTTTATTAAGTTGGTGATAGTAAATCATTTATGTTTTAAAATAGTTCTGTCTCAAAAAAGACATTCTGCAGCAGTAAATCAGCATATTAGAATGCTTTCTGAATTATCATGTGACACTGAAGACAAAAAAAATCAGCATCGTAGGAATAAACTACATTTAAAAAAGAAAAGCATTAACATGGAAAACAGTTATTTTACATTGTTAGGATATTTCATGATATTATCAGGGTTTTTTTTCATACAATTTTGGTATGCATAAGAATTTTTTATTTTTTTTTAATCTTATGACCCCAGATTTTGGACGATAGTGTAACTCGAGTGTGTGTGTTATCACACTGTTGATGTGTGTGTGTTATGTTTATTTATTTTAGAAATGTCCCATCCTGGCTGAGTGCAGAAATGTGCAATGCTGCTGTCACTGAGTTGCTTAAAGATGACCTTTCACCTCACTACTGCCCCAAAGATCCTGAACAGCAACCAGAAGATGAACAGGAAGTTGTTTGTGAGTAATTCATTTGATTTGTTTTTTGTTTTTTTCTGTTCGTGAAAGTTAGTGTTATCACATTAAAATGTATCTCTTTTTAACTCAAGTTAATAAATTGGAAAAATTTTAGTCAGATCATTAAGAGATGATAATACGATATTGAGTAACTGAAGGGGAAAAAAAGTATACATGTATATTAGTGGTGGGCCGTTATCGGCGTTAACGTGAGACTCTTATCGCGCAGTAAAAAAATTATCGGGCCGTTAATCTATTCACAAAGTTGTGTTGGGAGATGGGTCTATACTACGCAAGCTATGATGACTTTCACCTTGATATTTTAGTGTGGATGTATACCTAGCTGAATTGCACTGTAGCCCTATTCAGACGGGACTAGTTTATTAAACTACTGTACGTGTGAGCTTCGACTCTTATCACCTGTCGTTCGTGATCTTCATGTACCATTTCAGACGGGACTAACACCTCTGTGTTTATTACAGAGGTGAGAGGGTGTGTTTTGTACATCTGGGCGTCACAGAGATCATGTGCTCTGTATGTGAGCATTGCTGTAGTCATTCAGATTGATTACAATTAATATAATCACAAATACAATGGTGAAAATAAATGTTTGGACATGCTTTAATATTTTGGGTTATTTCAGCTATTTATAATATACTATTGATCAACATTTAATTGTTTATGTATACAGCAGAAACTGTGCTACCATAATATGTGACCAGGATGGATGTACATGTTTGCATTATTTAGAAAAAAAATATTATGCATGGTTACTAAGTTTTGGGGGGGAAAAACTAGCTGAAATAAGGCCAAACAAACCATAGTGAATGGTCCTGAAAAGGAATTTAGAGTAACCAGCCGTTTATGTTATAATATTTACTTCAGAATTATGTGAAAATAATTTCAATTACTTATTCAGTGTTTTAAATTTTAAGACATGTTTTGAGGCTGAAAGCCTGTATGCGAGGGAGTGACAATGGTCATTAATATTCAGTGATTCTCACCTGAAGAGACAAAGACCCCTCCCCTAATGGGCCATTAGTGACACTGACAGGTAAGGCAGGTAGAAAGATTGTGAGAAGATTTTAAAAAGGATTTGTATTTTATTCACAACACAGTATCATTAAAATATACATAGTAAAGGTATATTATAAAAGACACATTATTGAGTAACTACAGAGATGTGAACAGACTTTGAGTCAACCCTGAAAACAAGTGAGCTCTGTAAATACCTGGTATTTGAGTGTTTGCTGCTTCTTTCCATGAAATCAAGAAAAAATAACCACCGTCAGTATTCAGGGAGTTTGTTTTACCAGAGAATGTCAGTGCAGTTCAGGATCCATCCATGGACCATGTTTCTTGATCACTAAAAAACAAAACAAACACTCAAAAAACACATCAGTCAGGTATTATAGTTCAAACTAATACAAAAACAAACAGTACTTACTCATGAGAGTGTCTGGACCAGCTCGCACGCCACTTTCAAGGTTTCTATAAAAATGTGTTTGATGTCTGTGTGTCATGTTTTCGCGGAGTTTAAGTTCATTTTAGTGATGGCTTTATTAAAACAGTTCGCGAAGAGATCAAAGAAAAAAGTAAAGAAATAAAGAAAAAAAAAGTAGACACCTAATAGATTCGAATGGTATATAACATTTACTTGTGTGACCAAAGTCAACAGAGTTATATTAGTGTCTTTTGCACTGATAAGAAAAAAAAATCCTCGCCCTATTAGGGTTGAGTCATCTTTATGGATTTAAATTATAATGAAAGAGGTTTTTTTTTTATTTCTTTATTTATTTGGTTAAGTGGTCATTAAAAGCTTTTTTAATTTATGTATTTTTTCGCTGAGTTTTGGTTTTTGTGATTTTTTTTTTTTTTTTTACAAATAAAAGTAGACCTTTAACAGTTCTGAATGAGGTATTAACTTTAGCCTATCAGATTAAATGTTTCCATTGGAAGAAAATGCAAGTGGTTGCACTGGTTCCTCCGTGTGCTACAAGAGCCTGCTTTAGATTCTCCTCACAAAGTGAATATACCATCATACCATCGCACGTGTGTTATTACAGTGCAGGTTTAATGTTTAAACAGTTATATGCTTGAAATGTTTTATTTTATTTAAAGCAAGTTGTGATGATTTGAAAAGGTTAAATTGATAAAAAAAAACCTGAAATAACACTGAAAACATATGTAACCGAGTGCAGAAATGAACGTGAGTAATCTTATCTAATACTGATATTACAATAACAGTTTACGTGATCTGGCTCTTTATTTGTTGTGTTTGTTTATTTTCTTTTATATATTAAAATATATTAAACGTTGTGAGAGAAAAACACAGGCATGGCAGATTTGGTGGTGTAGGGATGGGCGATATAGCGATTTTTGAACGTGGACAATAAAAATTTCTCCACAATCTGCTTTTTAAGGAATATCGTAGTGTCTTGGTATTTTATCATCTCCGTCTCAATATGCTGTTTGGTAGAATTACACTCACCAGACACTGCACTGATTCAGAGTCACAAAAGTATGTTATTCGCTTTAAAGTCTTGCCGATTAAACATTTCATATGTGTGCTGTCCAGATGCACTTTCCAGCACGTAAACGTTACACCTGAAGCGTGTGCACACTGCAAGCCTGTCAAAAAAAGCACCTAATTACTGAACTAAGATATTTATCACATGTGTTTGTGGTAATACTGTCAAAAACACAGTGTTAAACACAGTTGTTTGTGTCTAAATTGAAAGTTAACAATCAAGAGAAAAACATGCCAGTATATTAATGTGTGCAGCTCTTAAAGGGACAGAACTAAGCATGCGGCCGCATGTCATTAAAGGTACAGTTCACTCAAAAATGATAATTGTGTCATTATTACTCACTTACATGTTGTCCCAAACCTGTATTCATTTCATTCCTGTGCTGAACACAAAATAAGATATTTTAAATAAACTAAACAGCAGCTGGCCCTCATTGAATTTAATACAATGTTCAACAGAAAAAAAGAAACTGATTCAGATAAAAACGAGCTGAGAGAGAGTAAATGATGGATGTAGTGTAGAAGTATATAGTGTTTCACCTTTCAATACAGCTGAATACACCTGCTCTTCCTGAAAAATAAAAACACTGTTTGTTTTATTCATATTATGTTTATTTGTAATGTGTATTTATTCGAATAACAAAGATAAAATGACAACGATTTTTATCTTTGCTCCTTTTGGTCTAAATATCTACCCTTCTTTAGTTTATACTTTGTTACCTTGAAAGGCTTTGTTTTTATAAAAAAGCAAAATTAGTTTGTCTGTACTGCTCAGACAACTTGCAAAATAGTAAAATCAGTTACATAGATTCATGATAAAACCCTGATTTTAAACAAATAAAATAAATTGTAATATGAAATGTTTGCCATATTGCCCACCCCTAGCTCTGTAATTTGCAAAACAGTCTTAAAAAACCAACTTAAAATAGAATGGGGCTAAAAATTGTGAATCGTGATTTCCCCAGAAAAACGTTAGCTCTGTTAGCTCAGTAATTTAGACTATAGGCTGTTGACTGAGTAACGTTAACGTTCGGTTAAAAAGGTTAAAACAATGCTTGTGTAGTTGTCGAAAGTAATGGCTGTTATGTTATTTTCTTTTCAATAAGGTTCCTTGTTACATTTTCATTGCTGGATTTTTTGGATTTTTGGAAAAACATCAACCAATATTGCATATCCATAATTATTATAATGGATATAATTAAAGAATACTTAAACTATAGCGTAAATTAGAAAATAGTAAAAAAAAACACCTATTTTGAATTTTACTCGAATACAAATATTTTCCTCCCCAAAACTAATACAAATACAGATACAAATACCAGCTGCTTTGCACAACTCTATTGGGTAGTTGTCAGGGGGTTGCCGGGTAGCTGCTAGAGTGTTAGTGTAGAGCACTTTTTGGCTGGGCTCCATCACTGTAAGTCATCGGTTTTTTTTTTTTGTCCAGTAAGTCTCTGTTTTTACCAAGGTAATAGGTATTAACTAAGGTGTTAGCAGTGTAATTTGGCTAGTTTCAGTCATTAGCCTAGCAGTCGCTATTGTATTGTAGCAGAAATTTTCCATAATACATTTTTGTAAGAGAAGCACGCTGACATGGCAATTCCAAGTGTGGTTTCCCATGAACATGCTTTGATGGCTATATTGCATTGAGGTGCACGCATAAACAAGTAAATAAGCAAAGTACAAGGATTCCAGAGCGAGAGCTCTCATTTAGCCGAATGTTTTTCAGATGATTATGACTCTCTCTGCGCTGAAACAGACTTTCTTCCCCCTCAAAGTGAACACGAGGCAGACGTGGGATTTTTCATTTCCCTGCTCTCATCTTCTAATCACTGCACTGCACTGTGGGGCTGATCCTCTTTACCAGCGCCTTCATTTGTGCACTTTATCGGCAAATCATTAAAATTTTGATAAGCTGTTAAAGAAGATTATGCAGTTCTTTTAAAATCGTCTAATCTTTTTGCCAGGAAACTGAATATGGGAAACAAAAAGGCTAATAACAGGATTTCTGGAGTGTTTTGTTAAGTCTATAATTTCTTCTCTGCCTTCATATTTATTAGTGAAAGGGAACAACTCCACTGCGAGGTCACCGATTCATCTTTGCTGGACTGTATTTTATCAAACAGATAGTTATGGTTTTAGATGCTGATTGGTCTTATTGGATATTTTAATGTAAATGCATACAAATTTTTTTCTGTTTTTACATTTGTATAATTTTACTCACTTAAAGTTAATAATATTTCAAATATTGTTTTATTTAAATTGAATTTTATATTTTATTATTTAAAATTAAATTTTTTGATACATATTTTAAATAACATTTTGAATATTTAAACAAATTATTAATTAACATTATCAAATGTAATATTTAGCAAATTTCTAAATGAATAATCAGTTTCCATTTTGTTAATAAATTTTTGTTAACATTAGCATTACAATTGTAATGTTACCTAAATTCCTTATAACATTTAGGATTAATTTATTAATTTATTTAAATAGAAAGAAAGTACAGTAAGATAGAAAAAAATATTTCAATTTCAGATGAATTTGAATTTGTCATATTTAATAAAATAACCTTTCATTCATTCAATCATTAAATGTACTTTTGTAAGCATTTGCTAAAAGTGAGGCATAAAATAAATACATATGTACATTTAAAAAATAATAAAAAAAGAGATGAAGAGGGAGAAAATAATGCACATTTTCCCTGTTGGCTGAGATATTGTTTAGTATACAGCAGCGATTTATTGACATTTTATTGCAAATAGTTGCATCAGTGTTCTCTCAAGGCCTTGAACGTTCACAGTCCAGTCTCTGTACACAACATCACCCTCTCTGCGCTAAAACACTTTCCATGAACAGACACGCATGGTGAAGATGGGAATTGTGTGTTCCAGTAATAAATGCATCCCACAATCCTGTACGGTTTAATCTGTTATATTCAGGCCTGTTGGGTGTGTGTGATTCCCTGCGGGCGGCTCTGAGCGACCAATGGAGGACTCACTGAAAATAGCGCAGCAAGAATAATCAGAAAAACTAGGAGCAACAAACCTGTAAACCAACACTTGTCTTATTATCTTCCATTTTTTTAGCCTCGTCATTTTTTTTCCCTCTCTGTATTTCTTGGTTTTCGCTCAAATTAAATATGTTTATTGAGTATGTCTCTGAACGCTTCTGATTGTCCTTTGTAAGAAGAGTTGTTCCTCTTCAGTGTATCATTTACTTTAGATTAACCCTATAACACAGCATATAAAAACAAAGTGAACTGTGATTGGTTGATTTAGGTGTCAGTCAGATGTTCTTGGCCAGGTATATGCTGAGAGTTAAAAGTCTGGCTCGTCGTGATTAAATTGACTAAGGCAGCTTGTCTTAAAGCCAATAGATTTTTCTTATGGAACGCAGTTGTGTTGTTTTTCTAAGACGTTAATGTGCCTGTCAGACAATGAATTGACACGCAAAATCAAAAGTATTTTTTTTTATTTGGGCAGCAGACAGTTGAGCTCTTGTGCATTTGGACAGCAGATATTCTGCTCTAGTGTGTCTGATTATTTAAAGGTCACCTAAATTTTTCCTCTAAGCCTCTTAGAAGCAGGAACAGTCAGATAGAGCGTGTCAGAGGAGTCGAGGGGGAAATTTGGCCATTGTGCGTGTGGAAATTGACCAGTGTAACGAGAGCGTTTTACATAAGCTCATAGACCGCAGGACTGGACTAATTCACTGTGTCTTTGTGCAGCTCATATTCTGTAATTCCTCTCCATCTGATTCTCCTCCACACATCTCTATTGTGCGTTTGCTGTGACAGAGTCAAAGCAGAGACGTGTTACCTTGACCTCCATTGCTGCCTTGACCTCCAGTCTTTTCTTTTCATACTCCTTTTGTCTCTCATCTTCTATCTGTGTATATAAGCACTAATGATGTAAATTATAAAGGTATCTGATTCCATTTAACAAATCCTGTTCTTCAGAGATTCGGTTGGTTCATTAATGATTCAAATTATTATTTTAGTACACTGAAGAAGGGACCTCTCCAAACAATGAGTCGTAACTATATATTAGGTTAATACACTTTATTTTTAGGTGTCAATTATAATATATATCTTCATATATCTCCTACACTGTAAAATAAAATTTACGGTAAAAAATAGCAGCTGTGGTTGCCAGAATAAAATAGTTTAAAGTTAAATTTACAGTTAAATACCATAATTTATGATAATAAACTTTAATTATTGATACAATTTTAATATGCCAACCTGTTAAAAGTACTGAAATCTGTTTTGTACTTTTGAAATACACTGATAAGCACCAAATGCAGGTGATGATGAGAAAGTCACATAATGAACCAAAGCCCATCACAAGCTGATTTTAAATAGTAACATATATAGGAGGAGCTCAGTGTCATTCACACAAACACTGAACACCATCCAGGGCTCTAGAGTGCGACCTAATTTCTCAATGGTGCGACTAAAATAAATCAGAGGTTGCACCGGTGCGACCAGCCGTTTGAGGGAGGGAAAAAATGAAACACTGTGACTCTTAAAAGTTGTATCGGCGATTTCAAGCCTGAAACATAAAGTGTCGGATTCAGCTGACCTTTCTTCACGATCCGCTCGCTGCCTGCCCCATGAAACGGCTGTGAAAAAAACGTGTCTCTATGGTCAGCCTATAGTCATCCCAGATAACATTGAAAAAAAAAGTTATGTTTGTTTGTCCTGAAGCGTCTGATCGCGGCTGCGGATAAATGCGTTTGCATTTTCTAATGCTTTTTTTTTTTTTCAGGGCTCTAGTACATTTTTACAATGTACACTCACTCAAAAATCTCAAATATTTACATAATATGCATTCAGAATTATGAACCTGACTTTATCTAGTGTTTAGATTTCTGAAAGTGTATGAAAATTTGTACATATTTAATTATATAATGCACAATTTTCACTTTTAAACAGAAAATGCTTGATATAAAACAGTTGCCGTGTTTAGCGTGATTAATCTAATAAACTATGGAAAACTAAACTATGGAAGTATGGTGATATGTATTAATAAAAATTTTACTCACATTCACCTGTGGTGCTTTAAACAAAATTACTAAATGAAAGTATGCTTTTGGATCAAATTGGTAAGTCTTTTTGACTGGCCCATTAAAAAAAACAGGTCATACAAGTCATTTTTATCCATATTCAGCCTATCAGAATGCTGTGTATTTGTATTGGTCGATCTGGGCCGTTGATCTGGGCCGGAATCTCAACTGAGCTCGCGCCGTCAAGAGAGGGAGGTGTATGGCGGTATGTAGAAGAAACTAAAGGCACCAAACTTTCCTAACTATTTTTTCAATATCGGGGCCGATATCAGATCCTAATATCGGATCGGTGCACCCCTAGCATATAATGTGTATTTTTTATTTTTATTAATTACTGTCGCCAGGTTTTGCCTGGTAACATTCAGTTTAATCTTGCAGTTAAATATGATTTATTTTGCAGTAGTGCTGTAAATAAAAAAAAAACGCTAAGAAGTGCTATCAAAACTAAATGTCATGAAATGATTTGGTTGCCATATTTTTTTGGAAGTGGTTCTGAATACAAAACCATTCTCGATTCCCAACCCTAATAGGCACCGAGTGTTTCATCACTGTACAAACCCAACCTTCAAACGTATATTTATCTCCATTTGTGTGCATGTCTTTGTGTAAGCGCAGTGCTGGGTGAGGGGTTTCACGCTGACAATAAAGCGCTAGAAAGACGGACACATGCCAGCTGAGTTTGGAACGACACAAAAGACAAACGCTGTCGTGTTTTAAACTGTTAAGGCCATTAAATTGTTTTCATTTCATCTTCCTCTTTGAAAGGCACAGAGGCAAAGCACACGGAGGTGCCAGGGTTATTATCTCTTATCTTTGAACAGCGGAAAATACTGCAACGCATAATAACCAAACAACTGCACACAATGTAAAATTTCATTATCAGGGTGTTAAAACTGGGTTGTACCCTGAAGGGGTCCCCACCACAGCTCTGAGCGCCAGTGTAATTATGTTTAATTAAAATACAACAGAGATCAACAGAATCATTTTCATTAGGAAATTATTAATGATTCTACCGTAACAATAATTGATTGCAGTGAGACGGGCTGCAAGAACAGACGGTCAGAGAGAGAGAGAGATGGCAGAATTGCATAATTTTAAGTTGAGAGCAGACACACACACATATAAACACACACACACACATTTACTGCACATAAAGTGTACCAAAACAAGACTATGTTATTGAACTGAGACCAGAGGCTAACAAAAGGAATCATGTTGAACATTGTCATGTTATAATTGACATTTGACTTAATTGAAGGACTGAGTTAAAATAACCTCAACTAGCTCCTGTCATATTGAATGTAACAGTACTTAATGAGCTATCAGGTACTACCATGTAATATATATAGTGTTACTATTTTGCAAATTACAAAGTAAAAAAACAAAAATGCAAAGTATGTTCATGGTACTGTAGCTGTAAATATTCAGAAAGCACAGAAATAGTTTGACATTACAGTGATGAAAAAAAAAGGTGGGACATATATAAAAAATGTTTAAAAAGCATGGCACATGAGTTTCAGTGGTAAATGTGCATTTTCAAATTAAATATAGTATTATAATGATATTTGTAATTAAAAAACAAAATATGATGGTCATTATGGTGCCCGTTCAAAACAGCATGCTATTACCATGGTGGGTGCTTAGTAAAAAAAACATGGGAGTATTGTGGTACACATAAAAAAAAAAAAGTAGTATAACCATTGTATAAATATATATATGTATATATATATATGCATATATGTATATATATAAAATTAATTAGCATGGTTTCTGTTTAAAAAAAGTATGTAGCATTGTGCATATTCAGAAAATATGGTAATATTATGGTAAAACGGGGAAAAAGACATTACCATAATACCAAGGTATATGTTCAAATATGTATTACTGATGCTTTAGGCAGAAGGCTTTAGTGACACTGCTGTGTTTCACTCTGCATAATTTGTCAGTATGTACAGCTTTAGTAGGGCTGTCTGAGTGTGTGTGTGTGTGTGTGTGTGTGTGGATCACAACCTCCTGCTGCTACTATTAATTATGATTCAATTGTGTAGCTCTGGAGCTGCTAAGAGTGATGTTCAACTCCCCCGTGGCATTTCTAATCAGCTCATGAAGTACCTGCACCTGGAGTGTGTGTGTGTGTGTGTGTTTTAAGAGTCTGCGCACTCTTTCTCTCTTGTAAGTGTGTGTGTGGGCTTGATGATTTAACCTGCATAATTGTATAATCGATGTTGAGAAATGCCTGTGCATCGATTTCCAGAGGGCAGACAGATCTCAGTGTCACTGTGAGAGCTGAGCTTTAACACACAGTCTGGAGCTGGGCTTTCAATACTGACACAGTAAACCCTCCACTTCCTGTACCCACAATACATCAGCAGATTATGGCAAAGCATCTGTTATGCTGAGCTCTTCATGGATGCTACTGAAATAATGTAGACTTTAACCATGTCCTGGTCAAATTTCACCCAAAAATGAAAGAAAAGTATATATATATATATATATATATATATATTATAAGTGCGGTCAAATGATTATTCCCATTCACAATAAATATTTTTTTTCACATTATATGTGTGTGTTGTGTATATTTATTACATATATATATATATATATATATATATATATATATATATATAAATACACACATGCATGTAAATATTTAAGAACAATATGTTACATTTGTATATTAAATATATTTATATATAATATAAATTATAAATGTATACATGTATATATGCAATAAATATTTTTTTAAATATTTACTGTATGTTTGTTTATTTATATACTGTATACACAATAAATACACTCATAAAAATAAACTCATAAAATACACAATAAAGTACACACACATATGATAAATTAACAAGAACTTATTTTGAATGCGATTCATCGTTTGACAGCACTATTATATATTTAAAAAGTTTATTTGCAAAAGCAGATAACTTGTTTTTTTCTCTCAAAATGTTGCTATTGTTTTATTGTGTTAGCTGTATTTTTTTTTATATATATATATTTAGAAAAATGGTTGAAAAGGGTTTAAAACGTTGTTATCTCTTTTTGTTAATGATAATTCCATAAATTAATAATAATTACATTTTTTATTAACATTTTGATAATATAATTATATTGCCAATATATCATAATAATTATAATATATTTTTTATGTATATTTTGATTTTGATTTGGAGGTGAAATATGACCCCCTTCCATTCAGTCACACACCCTCCCTCCAAAATGATTGACAGGTCAATAACAGTCTCTGATTGGCTACAAAAGTGCGGTCCGCTCCCCTGGCTCTTGTTTTGCTGTTTGCAGAGCCTGCGGCTGTCACTGAGACGGTGTGATTTCTCAGGACACATATTTCCTTGATCTTCAGTGCGTGTGAGATGATGGGACCACAAAGCTCAGTAAAATAGATGTCTACAGTAGGAAAAATGGCTATATTTTCATGTTTATTTCTTCTTTGTGTACAGTGGGGTGACAATTCTTGTTTTGTGTGCTGCGATTCTTCACACTTGATCTATATGTACCGTGATGCTCATTTTCAGTTTCTAAATCGGAAAAATCCACCCACGCCGTGGCTGTTTTTTCCATCTGCAGACATTTTTCACCATGTTTAAGCACATTATTGTGATTATCTATCTCTTGCGCCTTTGGACATCAGCATAAGTGGATTTAGAGGCTTTCCTGTGTGTTGATTTTAAGTTTGGCCTCCCGTCTCTTTAAACACGGGCAGAATGGAGCAGAATTATGATGGCGAAAGCTAATGTGATTATGAATATCATCACACATTCTTACAGCATAATCAACAAGGAGCACTTGAAAAAGAGTCGTTGACATATCTGGGAGTGTTCAACTATATAATAATAGATTGGAAAATCACTTTCCTGGAAGAGCCTATATATTCTCTTTGCCTTTATAAGCTCTTGAACTCTTCGAAACCAATTGAATTAATTGACCATCTCATTTTTAATAATCAGCCACAGTATTTTACTTTTACCAAGTTAAATTGGATATCGAACCTTTAAAAATTGTAGGGCAGGGCTTGATTGGTTCATGAAAACTAATAGATTTCATTGTAAAAAAAAATGTTTTAGATTTATAGAAAGAGAGGTTTGAGTTGAGGATGAATGGCCAAACGCATCTCCTTTAAAGTCATCTGGGGTTCAGGTTTGGGAGAAGACAGCAAGAGAGAGAGAGTAAATGGATCTGAAACCATCAGGCAGGTCACCAGCCGCCCACTGAGTGAGGATAGATGGCGGTCCAGTCATGTTGTCTCCTCGGCTGCAGGGCTGCACTCTCTATGCAGCATAAAATTACTGTCAGCCGGCATCTATATCTCCTCTGAAAGGTCACTAATGCCACATGCATGTTACATATACACATTTACTGTACACAATTCACTGTACTTACTTTATCACTTGCGCTGACGTTAAAGGGATAATTCTACTACCATTCACTCATCCTCAAGTCATTTTAAAGCCCTACGACCTCTAACCTCTCCAAAAACATCAGTATAAGTAGATGGGGATGACATCCATGGTGACCTTTCAATGTCGGTACCATTAAGAGTTATAAAATGTCTGATATCACAAATGCATTTTTCTGTTTAGCTCGTCCCAGGATGTGAGACTGAAAAGACTTTTGTTATTTTGGTTTTCATATCATCAAAGATATGCAGAAACACAAGTGATTTTAAGATGTTTAGGATAAATGTTGACCTGGTGATGTGGCTGAAATACTGAAATGATTGGTGATATACTGTTTTTCAGTATTTTGATGTTAACTTATTGATATTTGTGTATTTATTCTAAAAAAAAAAAAGCCTAATTGGTGTCATATTTTCAATTAGAGAATGTAAATAAAAGCAACTAATTCTATTGCACTTTATTTAATAGAGCCATTTTACTAACTATACTAATATTCCCCAATATTGCAATGTGTGGTAATATTAAACATATATATCTTATATATATTTATTGTACATTTGCTGATAAGTTGATTTAAATTTTGATTCTGTTACAATAAATAACCCAACAATCAGTATCTCGGTATGTTTGCATGTCCTGTTCACATTCATCCTTCAGACCATAAACATGCCTTCTGACCACTTCATAACTACAGCTTACTTTGCTTAACAACCTCTTCCTGCTCACTGTAGAGAGAGAGAGAGAGAGAGAGAGGTGATGGTAGCGCCATCTGTCCAGTCTCTGTGGGTATTGTCATAAAGAGAGTCTAATGTTGTCATTATCCTTACATGGCAGAGGTCATTACCGTTTATAGAGGCACATGAAAATTTATGGCAAATGAACTTATGCTGTCATGATGTGTGAAGCAATGAAACTGAATCTGAACTAAAGCCTCACAATGAACTTGCATGACCTGTCACATAAATTAAAGGCACAATATGTAACTTTTTAGCCTTTTAGCGATTAACAAACAAAACTGCATTAATCTTGAGGGGGAACATTCTAGCCATTCTAGCTTCTGTGTGTTTATGGATATGAGTCACGCAGGTACTGGGCTACTTTGTTGTCCCGACAGGTCTAAAATAGTCAGAATAACTTATGAAGCACATAAGTTTTGGAAGGTGTGCTCATTAGTTGTATACAGTACATATTTTTGTAAAAAATAAAGATACAGATCTTTAAAAAGTTTTTATTTAAGTAGTTTTTTGAAAGGTAGAGGTGAGTTTGTGAGTGTTTTGTGACAAACTTTCCATGAAATCCTGTGAAAAACTAAAATTATTATAAAAATCACTTTATCTTACAAACATCTGAATACTATATTTAATGTCTGTGTGATATTTTACAATCACAAATTAATTTCATACAGAATTTTACAATTATATTGAACGCTCTGGGATCGACCAACGCTGTTTTTTGTGGCATCTCTCTTGAAAACGGCAAATAGAACTAAATGTTATTAACAATAAACATAAAAGGATTTAGTGTTTTAAATTATGTACATAAAATTCATCGCAGTCAACTTGTGTGACACTTAGACATTTTTTTATTTTTTTTATTTCAGACAGACAGATGTATTTAAAAAAAACCTACAATTATTAGATTACTAATTCAACTAATAATACTTCTGTATTTATGTTTTTTTTATTATCCACATTCATTACCTCTAGGTACGTATGAATTTTGCTGCCATCATTTTTGCAATTCAGTTTAATTCCACTTGCGGTGTATAAATGACTTGCACTTTCACATCAGTTTTTTGTGTTGTGTTTTCACTGAGCATGGCGATCAGTTGCTTGTTTCTACCCGCTCTCTGTGCGTGTTTATAAGTGAGGGTGATTTCTGGGTTCCGGTCGCCGCGAGGTTGCCTGCTTTTCACTCGAGCCAAGCTTCGGGTTGATTTAAAGACCGTTAGGAAAGGCAGCGAGAGGGAGAAGACAAAAAAAGACAGTCGACAAATCAACTCACGCCGATGCCTCTCAAGGTTTCTGCTGCAACCTATTCAGCAGGAGAAAAGAGAAAAATATATATACACTCTATCCTGTCAGGGGCTTTTGGCTTATCTTGAGTGACTGTCAAGGCTGGGAATATCAGGGAATGGACAGAAACATATAAAATTAATAAGCTCCTGGATGTTGTCGGAAGTTATGATGCTTCCATAAATCCTGGTTTGATCAGAGAGGACAAGGCTTAAAGCCGGAGCCGCCTAACGCACACGGCGAGTGTTTTTGGGCCTGGCTTCTCATTCTGTCTCTGATATAGAAGCCTTTAGCTGGAGAAATAAGATTTATCTTCCTTCCTCCCCTTTCATGACTGACAAATCTGAGAAAGCCGGAGGCGACTCGGCAGCCATTACTACCTTTAATAAAGGGCATGGGCTCAGCAAGGTGAAACTTGGGCCAAAGGCAAAAAAAATGCGTAGAAGAGAAAAGAAATTGGCGCTTACTTATCGGTTGTACGTCCCGTGTTGGGTGAAAGGTCGAAGAGCTTTTTGTTTGTTTGTTTGTTTCTTATAGCAAAAGGATGGATGCTATCTGTCCCAGCATCCAAACGGCGAGGCTTTCTGGAGCGCTGCGGGTAATATTTCATGTCAAGAATTAGGCAAGTGAACCTCTGTGGTTTTTTTCAGTGGGTGGCGGAGAGAAACATTGATCATCGTCTCAGCAGCGAACAACGATGCGTTGGCTTTTTGGAGAGGATGTTCTGTGTGCAAGTACATTTATTGCAGGGTAATTAAATGCTGAGGTTGTGTGTGTGTGTTTCATACAGAGTTTAAAAAGTTGTACCAGAAGGAAAAAAAGCTTAACAATAACAGTGCTTGCTGGACCAAATTAGAAAAACGGTATTTGGGTTTGAGAGGTTGTATTGTGAATACATCATGCTTTCTTGGCATATCAGTTGTAATGATTGCACAGAAGAAATAAAACAAAGAAATGATTGTGATATGCTGATTTGCTGCTCATTTCTTATTATTATTATCAAGGTTAAAAGCAGTTGTGCTGCTTAACGCTTTGAAGAATAGAAAGTTTAAAAGAACATAATTTATTGAATATAAAACATTTTTTAACATTGTAAGTGTACAGTCGCTTGATGGAAAAAAAATCTAAAATCTTACACACCTTAAACATTTTATTAGTAATTTAAATAAAAATCCTGGTGTGCCCTGTGTGAAAGTGTAACTACTTTCTTTGTGCTTTCAAAAGAGGACATAACTAGACACCAGTGTTGAATTCGCAACACCGTTTCAAATACAGTTCTACCCAAATATTAGGGTTTGTTCAGCACACACAGTTACGGAGGACGAACTCCTAAAACCTAGAGAGTAGTCTATGCTGGCTGTGCTCAGAGACTATAAAGTGAAGCAATTCTACCTCTGCAAGGACAGTCTGGCGCTTCTGACTCACAACCTTTAAGTAAGCTATGTTTTCCTATTAAAAGAACCTACTTGCTATTCAAACATGAGTTCTGAGCAGTGAATGGTAGTGCTTGTCGTTACTCTGATCACGAATGCAAACATGGTGTTATGTTTACGAGGTGTGATGCAACACAAGAAGTAAAAAAGACAGTACTAAGTAATGATAATCAGTAATTTCTGTCTCCACTCCATGCAACAAATGCCGCATTTGTAATGTGTTTTATTGTTTTGGTGTCATAGTGCCGGAGCATACCATTTCTGCATACATGTTTGCGGTATTCAGCCAATCACAGTGCACTGGATAGCTGGCCATTTAGAGCACACAATGCTTTTTTAGAACAATGAGCTGTGTACAAATCGACCCATTTTAGGAGGCGGGGCTTAGAGGAAAAACAAAATCGTTTTATATGTATATTGTGTTTGTTATATCAATTGGTTTGCCTAGCTGTGTAAAAATACTTTGATGATTTAATGCACCTTCAGCTATTATTTATGATATAAAAGTTGTTGTTGTTAGAAGGTTGAATGACTGTAGATTAAAAGCATTTTTAAACAAATTTTAACAAATACTACTCAATTTATGTGTAAAACTTTTTTAATTAACAAAAAAAAAATGATTATGCACATTCAACGACAGTGAGCTAGAGGAGATTTTTACAGCTTTAACTATCTTGACTAAAGGTCCTGTAAATGCATTCTGTTTTCTAGGAAATAATTGAATTGAGTGTTTGACGTCTGCGCTCTGGGTGCTTTACTGCTGGACTGGTTCTGAGCTGAAGTCTCTCAGATTATCCTGTGAATTGCTCTACCTGTGAAGTCTCCGGTTCGCCGATGGCTCTTCTGCATGAATTATTCAGATAGGCAGAATCCTCACAAAATGCTTGTGAAGGAAGTGAATTCTGCTCACTGGTAAACAGATTTTAGCGATTTTCTGCTCCGAATCCCTTATGAGTTGAGTTGTGCCTCGGTGCCAGCGACGGATAATTACATCACATCTCTTTTTCCTCTCCAGACCCCTTCAACTTTCCCCTGAACCCATTGCAACCCCCTTCCCCCATCACTTTGTCCACATCCTGAATAATTTTACCGCTTGCCCCAGTCTCCAGTCATATCGTGGTGAGGAAAAATGGTCCCCTCATATTGAAATGACAACCCAAATATTTTTTATATATTGATTGATTAACGTCTGGAAATGTATTCATTTGTTTGTTTAGAATGTACACATCAAATTGAACAAATAAATAAATAGATATATAATTTTGATGTTCAAGTATTAATTTAATTTATGTTATGACAAAGTAGGGTTATTTCTGGAATTGGTAACTGAAAACGTATGCATCATCAGTAATAGGCATCAGTATTACGTTCAAGACGTATCGGCCAATCCTGGGGCCTGTTCCATAAACCAAGATTAAAGTATAAGCCAGAAATTAAGTCAGACTATCTGCCATAAGCCTGGCTTATTTGGTAAACTTGTTTTATGGAACAGGCCCCAGTACTAACAGAGCTATTGCACCTTTAAAAAAAAAAATCAAAACATAAACAGTACACTTGCTGAGAGATGCAGTGGTTCAGTGTGTGTGTGTGTTGTGGGCTGCAGTCTGACCTTCACCCAGGCAGTTTTTGGGAGGGCATATCTGAAGCCGCTGACCCATACTGGGCCGCACTAGAGAGAAAACGCTGCAGACATGAAGGAGTGGCGTTTGGCCAGAGCCCAACCGGGGGAGAACACCCGACCCTGCTCACAGCATGGGTGTGTGTGTGTGTGTGTGTGTGTGTGTGTGTGTCATGAAACACCTACTGGTGCAGAACAGAGGGTTCAGAGCAGCTCCAGCATTCCAGGGCAGATGGGAGGAAAGGACACACATACACAAACACCACACAACCTGATAAGAATGAGATGCACTGCTCTAAACTAAAGACCTGAATAACCCATATTTATAAACCATGCATTAAAGACACTCTTCCTTTATATTTCAGTAAAAGATCAAATAACTTTATGTTTGGATGTTTCTCTCAGTGGAGACACTTTTTTTTTTTCTCAGGAGACAAATCTGAGAAGTTGTTGATCAAACATCTCCATCTCCAGAACAATAAAATGGGTATAAGATAAGAATGTATTTTTTTCTGACTTTGGTGTCTATCTAGCTATCAGAAATTTCATTTCAAAGCAGTCCGACTATCAAACACCAGTTAATTTGCTCTGTAATGGTTTGACTAGATTCCATAGGTTAGTGTTATTGTTCTCTCCCTCCTGATTAAAGCTACCACAAGCATTTCCCACGTGTCATAGCATTTGATAATATTTGCTTCTAATCGTCAGAGGACTTGCACTACTCCTATTAGTGAACATTAGCCATTTAAAGCTGTTTACACACTGCAATCAAGGCCATTGGCCGCCTTTACCACTTCACAGATAAATAAAGCACAAAGTTTGTTTTCCTACTTTGTCTTTGAGCTCCTTCGGTGCGGAGGAGAGGCCAAAACCCCAAAGGCGGAGGCAGGAAGCGCTCCTGTACCGCGGCTTTGTCATCATGCTTGAAGAATTTCTGTTTAATGTACTGTAATGTGGAATTCAGCTGGGACCAGTTTAATTGAGTTTTACACAAACCAGTTGGGAGCGGCGCTGGAAGCTAGGTGATGTTGAGGTTCTTAATCTGTCTCTCCGTAGAGGGTTGTTGACGAAGTGGTTCTTTCTCTTTGTGCAGGGAAAAAAGAGGAAGCCTAGGAAATGATACATCCGTGGATAAAACCAATTGGCAACCCTCAAAGGGAACGAGGTTGATAAGACAAATCCAGCACTTGTAGAGAAATAAAAGAATCCAACTGTTCATTAAAGGCGGAAACAAAACAGGCGATTGAGAAGGCAGGCCGGCTGGTCGAAAGAGAGAGAGGCAGGCAAACAGAGATGGCTCCTATCAGAGGAAAGGATTGGAAAATAATCAAGGATTTGTGAGCTGAATTAATAACCAGACAAATACTGATTTTTTTTTGTTCCCGCTTTCGCAAAATTAGGAAGGATGGACCACAATTATCTAACGCAGGACGCCGTTTAGCTGCACTTCCTCCTAATTATGAAAGATAACTCAAATCTAGAGCTTCAGATGTGTTATAAAAGCACTCGGAGAGGCAAATTTGCTGCCAAGACTTCAATGTGCCCATAGGAAAGAAAAATCACAAAGGAGATCTCTTTAATATCTCAATTGTTTCTCCTAGACAGTGAAGAGATTAAATGGTGGGCGAATGGAGACTTCTTCAGAAGTCTGAGGCTTAATCTCCTCAGAATTTTTTTTTTTCCTGAGAAATAGAGTTCGATAATATCATGTTTCCTCCAGAGTTTCAGATGAGTTTACCGACGTCTCGTAATCAACACAAGAAACATCCCTGAATGATACACTGCTGATTGATTATATAACATCTGCCTGTCTTTCTCTGGATTGGAAAAAAAAATCCCAAATAAGATTATTTTTCCCTAGACTGTGATGAGATTTAATGAAGAGCAGATGGAAATTTCTTCAAAATCCAGATGTTCTCTCGAGAAAAAGATCCTATCATGTGCGTCTCCTTCAGAGTTTCTAATAAGGTCAACAAAGTCTCACAATCAACACAAAAATGCCATTCAAATGTTAAATTGGGATTTAAGTATCTTGTAGGAAAGAAAAATCACACAAGAGATCTTTTTAATATCTAAATAGTTTTTCCCAGACAGTGATGCGATTACATAGGGATCAGAAGAAGTCGTCTTTAAAAGTCTGATGTTTCTCTCTCCTGAGAAGCAAACTCCAGTAACCTCACATACAGTATGTCTCCTCTAGAGTTTTCAATAAGGTCAGAAGTGTCATTCAAATGATGAATTGGCATTTGAGTCTCTTATAAGGGGGAAAAAATCCATAAGATGTTTTTTTCATTATCTCAGTTGTTGCTCATACACTGCAGCGAGATTAAATTGGGTCTTTTGCTTAAGTATTCTGCTTCATTGTTGCTTCTTAGAAGAAAATACCCCGGTTATCTCACATGTATCTTCTCTAGTGTTTCTAATAAAGTCAACAATGTTATTTAAATGATGTACTGGGATTTGAGTATCTTGATAAATCCCACATTAGATCTTATTTGATGTTTCAGTTTTTCCACCTCAGTGAGATCAAGCTGAGGTTTGTGAGTGAGTATTCTGCTTCTCAGATGTTTCTCCTGAGACAAAAGACCCCAGTAATCTCATGTAGAGGTTCTAATAAGGTCAACAAAGTCATTCAAGCAACACAAAAATATCTTGTAGGACAAAAAACCCACATGAGATCTTTTTTAATATCTAAGGCATTTTTCCAGGCAGTGATGAGATTGAATGGAGACTTCTTCAAAGCTTAGATGTTTCTTCAGAAAACAGAGTTTTAGTTGTTTGAGCCCTAGCGAGGGCTGAGCTCGGCGTCCGGCTCGAACTCCGGCTACTCCCTTGGTAGGAAGACTCAAATGAGGCGGAGAAGGGGTGGAGTAACGAGATATGGAAGGGAATGAACCGAGCTTATTTAAGGGGAAGGTTTATGGATTTGATTGGACGGGACAGAATTAGGTTGATTAGGAAATGTGGTTCCAGCCGTGGCTAATCATGCATACGCGCTCCTCTCAAAATTTGTTTATCAACATCACTTAAATGAGTCAAATTTATCATTACATCATTTTGATATCAAAGTTGTTTCTCCTTCAATGGAGTGAGACTAAATTGACAATTGTTCTTAAAAAAATAAAAAAGTCTCCTGTAAAACATCTCAGTAATGTCTCAAACTGTGCTCAGATTTGTCAAAGAACTGCAGTTACAATCCAGAAAATTTGATAGGGTTCCCTGGAGGTGGGCCTTTTGCCTTATTTGTTTCTGATGAAATGTTTGTGATGCTGCATAAATGGGATCTCCTGGACTATGAAAAAGCAACCTCTAAACAATTGAATTTTCCATTAATATAACACATGTGAATCTAAAAAGCAATTCCAGAACATTTGAAGCATAAGCGAGCAAGGGTGTGTGACCGTAGTACTTCATCAACTGACCATAGCTGTGTAATGAGAGGCCGCCCGGCTAACGGTGATATAAACACACACACATACAGAGGACTCAGGAAAGGCAGGGACGCTCGCTTGCTGTAATCAGTGCTTGTTTGATCTGCACGCTTCGACATTCCATGGCTGTTTTGTGTGAAATAAAGCCATTCATCAACACATCAATAAAAATATAGCGCAGATTATTATTGCGTTGGCCGCCCCATACAGCTTCAGTCGTAAATAATGGCCTGTTCGCCGCTGCTTATATTAATTAGAGGTAGAATGCAGATAATACGAAGGCTCTTTTATTGCGGCGAGCTGAATCAATTTTACAGTGTTATTCAGACTCGTACAAGGTCAGGCAAAGTTGTTGAGACAAGATGTGTCCCTTGTAAAACAGCTTTCCTGTGATCAGCCTCTGCTCTCTGTGCTGAGGACAGATACAGAGATTGAACACCATAACATCATGCTCAATACTTTTGCATTGATAGTTGATGGGTATCATGCATGCTTATGTTACAACTGACAGGTTAAAGGTCAGACAGCAGGAATAAACTATGCACCTATTCATATTACCATAAAGGTTATGATGTCAAAATGAATAGTTTAATCATATAAAAGGTTAATTGTCATTTTAAACTGAAAGACTGTCAAAGTTTGTGTTTAAACAAAGGCCTTATTATAATTACTAGTTTTACAGTGTTGCATCCTCAAAAAATATAAATGAGTTTGTTAGCATAGAAAATAATAGTTTGTGCTGACTTTATAATTATATATTTTTTAGTAATTATTGGATTAATAAATAACCTAATAAAGAATAATAATTAAATTGAAAACATAAATATAT
>JAUCNO010001476.1:3356326-3377550 GCA_032353835.1 Enteromius viviparus
TGTGTGTAGTATATACGGCTCAATGTGAAATCACGCACGGCACTATATTGGTCTGTTGGACTTGGTTGAACAAAAATGAACAATATTTTGTTGCTTAAGCTTATGTATTCAGTTATCATTCAGTGGTATACTACAAATCCATATGAAAAACTCTCTTGTGACTCTAACTTCTAACTCTACTTCTCACTGTTCTCAGGTCAAATATTTGTATGCGAATAAAATGTGGTTAATTTAGTTTAATTAATTACAAAGCCTCTAATTAATTAGATTTTTTTTTTAATCAAGTCCCAGCCCTAGTATTTATACACTCACCTAAAGGATTTTTTGGAACACCATACTAATATTGTTGTTGACCCCCTTTCGCCTTCAGAACAGCCTTAATTCTACGTGCCATTGATTCAACAAGGTGCTGAAAGCATTCTTTAGAAATGTTAGCCCATATTGATAGGATAGCATCTTGCAGTTGATGGGGATCCAGGGTTCGAAGCTTCCGTTCAACCACATCCCAAAGATGCTCTATTGGGTTGAGATCTGGTGACTGTAGGGGCCATTTTAGTACAGTGAACGCATTGTAATGTGCAAGAAACCAAGTTAAAATGGTTGTGCGTGAAAATCCCAGTAACTGAGCAGATTGATAAATACTCAGACCGGCCCGTCTGGCGCCAACAATCATGCCATGCTCAAAATTGCTTAAATCACCGTTCTTTCTTATTCTGACATTCAGTTTGGAGTTCTTGACCAGGACCACACCCCTAAATGCATTGAAGCAGCTGCCATGTGATTAGTTTATTAGATAGTTGCATTAATGAGAAAGATAACAGGTGTACCTAATAATCCTTGAAGTGAGTGTATATATGGTGATGTCAATAAGTACAAGATCAACCTGTGATTTTGTAAGTTCTCTTACTTGGAAATAATGGAGGGGTCTACAATTTTCAGCATAGGTGCATTTTCTCTGTGAGGGACAGAATCTAAAACGAAAGATAAAAAAAAACACATTTTATGATTTTTTAAACAATTTATTTGGGAATTACTGTCTCAAATAAGTATTTGATCACTTGAGTCAAAAAAAAAAAAAATTGGTACAGAACCTTTGTTAAGAATTACAGAGGTCAAACAATTCCTATAGTTTTCACCAGGTTTGCACACACTGCAGGAGGGATTTTGGCCCACTCTTTTCTAGATCTGTCAGGTTTCGGGGCTGTCGCTGAGCAACACAGACTTTCAGATCCCTACAAAGTTTTTCAATTAGGTTTAGGTCTGGAGACTGGCTAGGCCACTCCAGAATCGTGAACTGCTTCTTACGGAGCCACTCCTTGGTTTTCTTGGCTGTGTGCATCTGGCCACAGGACTTTCTCCCATAACTCTCAGATGATCCCTGCCAAGCTTCAGATAGGCCTGGACATGGGCTGACGTAAGCAGGGGAACCTTCTGTGCGATGCAAGATTTGAAACCATGACGTCTTATTGTATTACTGATAGTGGCCTTGAAAACGATGGTCCCAGCTTTCTTCACGGCATTGACCAGCTCCTCCTGTGTAGTTCTGGGCTGATTCTTCACCATTTTTAGCATCACTGATACCCCACGAGGAGAGATCTTCTGTGGGGCCCCAGTCTGAGGGACATTGGTAGTCATCATTAGCCTCTTCCATTTTCTGACAGTTGCTCTTTTTTCACCAAGCTACTTGGCAATAGCCCCGTAGCTCTTTCAAGCTTTGTGGAGGTCTACAGCCCGCACAACCTGCTGGTAAGTGCAAAACCTTTTTGTTTGTAAGTCTTGACCGATGGTTTTGCATGCTGTACCTCCTGTTTTAACTGTTTGTGTAAATTTTAGGAGAAAGTGTGGCTTCACTTTCGTGCCTGTATCACTGTTGTCTTCACACGAGGAATACACGCAGTGTTCTGATGACATCAGGACTGCTTTAAGCATAAGGCCGTCTACTGGTGTGCATGGCATATTATTTCTTTCTTTGTTTTGTTCGTGTAGTTTTCTGTTAACTCAGTGGATAATTCCTTCTTATTTCAGACATCCTTTATCTTTTTGTTTGAGGGTCTTTAGCTGTCTTGCCATTCTCAAATATTTATTCTCTCCTTTTGCTCTCCTTTTGTTAGTTTATTTAATTTAATGTGAAGTTTCTCTTCTTATGTGGTTCTTTGCTGGTAGATCCTAATCATTGTTATTAACTGTTTTCTCTTTCTTGCTGTGTGTGTGTGTGTTCCTCGGGAGCTGCAGGTTTATTTGGGACAAGGGTTTGTGGCCTGCGGTGGTGGTGTTTCTCATGGATTGCAGTGCTTTGCTGTGTATGAGGTTTAAGAGTATAAGCGTGAGTGTGTGTGACACAAACTGGAATTGTTTTTTTACATATTTAACCTGAAGTAAGGCTGCAGCCCTGTGGATGGCTGTGTGTGTGGGGGGGTATGTTAAGCACTAGATTGTCATTATAAATTGATTGAAATAAAGCAATTTTTGTACATTTGTACCCAAGCCTGTCTGCAATTTATAAATGGCTTGGTGGCGAACCTTTTTAGCCTTTAGGCATAATTCCCAGGGTGGCGTAGTCGGTATTTTGGTAACTAGAACTGTATTCAGGCCTGGACCTTGGGCCTTTTGCAAAATTGTTGGCATGCTACAATTCAAAATGCATTTATGTTCGCGTGATTCATTCATGTAATAGAGTACCATAGTTGAGTCAACATTTTGAGGTCTTAAAAGATGAACTGCATCAGAAGTTTTTATTAACTAATAATCTACCCCTGCAATCCTCATTTATTAAAATAATAATAAAAGGTATTGCTGTTTCACCGCCACTGTGTTCAGTTGATCTGGAAACTGCAGTAAAGGTACATCTTTAATAGCATGTTCCCAATGAGCCTAGATAGCACAAGCAACAGAAGTATTGTGATTGTGCAGACTTTTACATCAGCACAATGAACCCTAAACTGTAATGTAGAAATTTTAGATTACAGTGAAGCCTAAAAGTACAATTTATACGTTACTACCAGAAAATATTTTTTAAATAAAAATGAGGTGAGGCATACTTTTTTTAATTACACATCCAATTACTGTTTAATTAGAATACATATCAGTCAAATTAGCTATCAAACAGCACATCCAATTAATTGATTGTGCTATTACATAAGAGGCTCTGGATGTTTGGTAGAGATTGTGTTTATTTTTTGAGAAGGGAACACAATTCCTCACTCATATGTGAAGCCTTTTTTGTCCGAAGGGATATTGAATTATATTACAGCTGCTCATAAGAGGATTATGTTTTAAAGGTAGATGTGTGACTACATTAAATATTTGACTATTATAATTATATTCCTGTAATGTAATGTCTCCTAAGAGCTATTTTTCGACCTTAGGGAGGTGGGGCATGTTTTTCATTCATGCCGTATAAATATGACAGTTAATTCTGATTCTACAGAACAAATCAGTTATCATTTATGTATGATTTATACACACACAATTTCATCTTTTATTATTGAGTATGTACCTCCACTGGCTAATGTTTGCTCTTGCATCAGTGGGTAAGTTAAGTTGTTTCTTTCATTTCTAAGCTCAAAATAAATAAATAAATAAAATCTCTCTCTCTTTCTCTGTCTCTCTCTCTCTCTGTGCACATGCGCAAGTTTGGTTAGGGAGTTGAGCATGGCTGTGAGAGCGGGTGTGCAGTGTGTTGATTTCAAACTTTTCTATCTTTCTTTTTCTTTGTAGAAGATTAGCTAGTGTAGTAAATCTTTATAGCGAAGGCTCGTAGTTTGGTGCGGCACTCCGCTGTCCTTGAGTAAGGACAATGCCGTCAAAAAGAGTGACTTTGTCAAATGTGGCACCGTTTGTAAAACATGAATTTTTGGTCAATATGTTATCACGGTATGGAAAATTGGTTTCACCAATTAAGAAAATTCAGCTTGGAGATGTGTCCCCACTCTTGAAGCATATAGATATGCATATATGATGTTAAAGGATGATGTTGAACTTGATGTGTCATTTAATTTTCGAATGAATGGCTTTGATTACATGATTTATGCAACTGATGAAATGAAATGTTTTGGATGTGGAAAAAACATGGTGCGCATATGCCCAGATAAAGGAAAAAATGTTGTGAGGAGGATTGTAGGCCACAGACATCTGCAGAAGAAACTGAGGAAACAAGTTTTTTCAACTTTCAGCCGAGAGTCACCAAGGAGGTTGAAGGGAGGTTAGCTGTGGAGATGAACGTAGAGACAGTGAAGGATACACCTAGTACTTCTCAAGAAAAAGTAGGAGATTTGGCTGCATTGACAGAAGGTAAAATGCAAGGCAGTAATGTTAAAGGTGGTGTGAAACCTTTAGATGTTCCTGATGAAAGTCGTACACAAATAGAGGATTCCAGTTGTTTAAGGCACCATTAAAACAGAAAAAGACAAAAGATGATTCATATGAAGTGAATGAGATTTAAAAAGGAAGGATTTTAAAGATTAGAGCTGTTTTTGAAAATGAGGTTTTTGTACTCATATGCGTGTATGCTCCAACTGCAGCAAAAGATAGAATCGTTTTTTTAGATACTTTATGTTTAGCTTTGCAAAAATGTAATAGTGATGATTATTTGAACAAAATATTGATAGAAACCATTTAGAACCGCATATGTTGTCTCACAAGAGGTTGATACAACTTATTAAAACCCATGAGGTTAGCGACACTTGGAGGATTTTTTTTATGGGAATACTAGACAATAGTCACAATACACATGAACTCATATCCGAGATAAGGTGGTGTCTTTAGCAAGGTTGGATAGGTTACAGGTTATTATAGGTTATTATAGAATTGTTTTAATCATAAGACAAATATTTATAGAAGTTGTAGTATTATTTACTTTTTGTATGCAAAGGGAAACAATATTTCATGCTTTTATGTATTGTTGTAGATTAAGACCTTTATTTAATGTTCTAGAAAACTTCTTGATACAGTATGTTTTAATGAGGATTTTTTTATAAAGATGTTTATTTGGGGTTTTAAATATGTGAGGAAAAGGGCTTCTGAATGTCAATTGTTTAATTTAGTTTTGGGCCAATCAAAGATGGCAATCTATGTGAGTAGAAGAAACAAGGTTGAAAATGTTTCTGAACAAGATGTATTGATGGTTTTTGCCAATATTATTAAATTAAGAATAATAATAGATGATTTTTTAAAGCAATGAACAATTTGGGAAAAAAGGGGTTGTGAAGTTGTACATGTGATTTGCTGCATTTTTATACAAGTGTGGATTTTTGGTGTTTTATGAAGAAATGAGAGAGAGAGAAAGAGAGAATTTTTTTTTATTTGAAAAATACATCTCTCTCTTTCTCTCTCTAATATATACATACATACATACACTGCCATTCAAAAATTTGGGGTCGTTAAGATATTTAATTGTTTTTAATGATGTTTCTTCTGCTCATCAAGGCTGCATTTATTAGATTTAAAATCCTGAAAACTGTAATATTATAAAATATTATTTTAATTTAAAATAACAGTTTTCTGTGTGAATATATTTTAAAATGTAATTTATTCCTGTGATACAAAGCATCATTACTCCAGTCTTCACATGATTCTTTCAGAAATCATTCTAATCTGCTGATTTATTATAGAATTGTCAATGTTGGAAAAATGTTGTGCAGCCAAATATATTTTTTGGAACATGTGATTTTTTTTTTTTCTTTCTGCTCAGGATTCTTTGATGAATAACAATTTTTTTACCAAATATAAAACATTTCTAAAATGTAAATCTATGCTGTGACTTTTTTGTTAATTTAATAGATAGAATTTTTTGTTAATTTAATAGATAGATCCTTTGTTAATTAAAGTATTAATTTCATTCACAGAAGAAAGAATAAAAATGTACTGATCCCAAACTTTTGAAACCGTAAACTACTGTATCAGTAGATCTGAACATTATTATCCTTTTTAAATAAATGCTTCTCTTTTTAATATTTTAATGATCAAAGAATCCTAAAAAAAACATTAAGCAGCTCAACTGTTTCCAACACTGATAATAAAACATCAGCAGATTAGAATGATTTCTGAAAGGATCAAGTGAAGACTGGAGTAATGATGCTTTGCATCACAGGAATAAATTACATTTTAAAATATATTCACACAGAAAACAGTTATTTTTAATTGAAATATTTCACAATATTGCAGTTTTTTCTGGATTTTTAATCTAATAAATGCAGCCTTGATAAGCAGAAGAAAAATCTTTAAAAACCATTAAATATCTTACTGAACCCAAATTTTTGAACAGTAGTGTATATAGAGAATATTTACCGTTTTCCACAAAATAAAGTGGGATGTTAAAGTCTGAGGCTATTGAAAACCTGGGATTTAAATTCATTTGGAGTTTTTAATGTTTTTTTTTCGTATTTCGTATATAAAGTCGTATTTATGTTCACCACAGCTGCATTTATTTGATCAAAATACAGTAAAAACTGTTACATTGTGAACTATTACAATTATAAATACCTGTCTTCTATTTTAATGATCAAAGCTGAATTTTCTGCATTGTAACTTTAGTCTTCAGTGTCACATGATCTTCTGAAATCACTCTTAATATGCTGATTTGCTGCTCATGAACAATTTTTGTTATAATCCATGTTGAATTTCATAAAAATCTTAAGTCTTTTTGTCTTTAGATATCATAATAATATGCTGATTTGGTGGTCATGAAAAATCTAAATTGAAAACAGTCTGTACAGCCACTTTTGATCAATCTAATGCATCACTTGAATACTGAAATCGTACTGAGCCCGAATACATTAAAAAAAACGTTCGTTTTGGATGAGTATGATACTTTATGATTACTTTTGAATCCCACTGTATACAATAATTATATTGTTATTTGATCCATCTTGGATATGAGAAATTAATTCTGCATTACGCAATTCATTTGTAATTGCCAGTGACTCTAAAAACCAAACGTCTATGCACATCATCAGCGATGATCTCATGTAATTCATTAGGAAATGGGATGTGCCAATGATGGGAATTTTGTGACGTCACAGTGGTTAATTAGAGTCTTACCCCATTTAAAAGCGCAATGCCTTATGTTTTTCTCATAAAATAAATGCTGTAATCATTTACTCACCTTCTTGTTGCTCGAAACCAGTATTTTCTTCAAGATAATTTTTTTTTTAAATTTTTGGAGCGCACTTACTTTTATTGTATGGACAAAAAAACAACATTCTTCAAAGTGTCTATCAGTTATTGATTACAAATTTTTTTGTTTTTGGGTGAACTGCTTTCCATGTTCACAAGAGTGCCAAAAGACATTGTTTATTCCGATTGTGTTTTGCTCTTGTGTGTCTTCTAATGCATTTATTGTACTTAGTATTAAAAGTTGGATTTTCAAAGAGTTGAGGAGCACTGAACTACTTTTGTGTTTTTGTCTAGAAAGAAAAGATCGTGACCATATGCATCACTAGATTTTATGCTGGTGTGCATTTTTAATCATTTTAACACGCAGTATTTTTTTTCACAGGACATTTTGTAATTGCTATTTGTACTAAAAAGTGAACATAAATCATGGGAACGCATGAGTGTAACAGCTCTCAACAGTACATGATAAAGTGCCTTATCTTTATGTACTTTTCAGAATCATCTTTGTACAGGCAACTTAACTGATAAACCTAAGTGAGCTGACTCTTTTCATGCCTAATTTAGCATATTTACCTTTACTGCTGATTTTGTGTGCAAGTCTATACTGGATCAAATCATACAAATTCCACATTGAGTGTATAATACAGTGAATTTTCTACCTAAATGTTCTTGCATGTTGTAATGTTTATGCCAATGTCTGATGAACATTAAATCTAAATGTGATTGCTGTTTTGTGGTATTTTAAGAAAGTGTTGTTTATGCAACTTTTTGTGGATTTATAACTAGCGACACAAGCATTGGACTTTGATATAATGTGAATAAAACACTTTTCACATCAGTTTGGTATCCGAATTTGTTACTGCAATAGTTGCCACAGTCTCTATGTGAACTCTGTACTTTAGGTCTCTTTCAAACTTACTCTCTCCTATAATAATATTTGTCAAACTGTTTTCCGATGTGTCTCACACATGAAGCAAAGAAAAAGAATTGTACATACATGATTGTTACGCAAGTATACTTAAGATGAGAGTCATCCACTCTCAGTACAAAGCTGTAACTGTTACAAAAACGAATAACTTACACTTTTGTATCTTAATTAGCCTTGAATGGTATATATATAGTACCTTAAAGCAAAGGGTAATATTAATATAGGCTATATTAAAAGTACATGTACATATTACTACTTACTTTTTAAAAGACCTAGTGGCCGTTTTGTATCTTTTGTTTGTGCTTTAATCTTTTATTATGTAATTAAATACGCATAAGGGCTTTTTTTTATAAGTTTTGAGACTAATGGTGAAGTAGGCCCTTAAAGGACTTGACATGTTTGCGGGATACATGAGAAACATGCATTCAGTAGCTGACGATGAAGATGATGATGGTGGTAAACAAACCGACCTGGTTTGCTGGTCCAGCATTTAGAGGTTTCAGAGGTTTTTTTTTTTCTTCACTTTCCAGCAAGTTCATCTGGGAAACCATCGTTAAAAAAGCACAGCAAAATAATATTTCTATATTCTAATGTTAATATAGGTGTTAAATAACCCGCTGATTCAGAAGACACCAATTCCGCTACACTATAAAAATCTTTTTTGGAAGATTAATGTTCTATGTTTACAAGAAAGTACCATTTCAGTCTTTAAACCTCACGATTTCCCGTTTAATCCAATGTTTTCCAAATTTTTCCAGTGTAAATTTAACATTCACACAAGATCACAAATCATACGATAATACATTTTTTGTCTTGTAAATGTTTTGTTTGTAACGTTACGTTACACAGAAAACGACTTGTCTGTCACCGTGTAGCTCCATAATAAGTGTTTGTTTAAACTGTTACAAATAGGATCCAAATATGATACATATGTTTATAATTTCCAGATTTCTAACGACCAGAATCACAATATTGTCTGAGGACCTACCCATCAAAAATCATATTAGTTCTTACTAAAATTACTTACAGCATCTTTGAAACTCTGTAGAAATGACGCGTAACTTCTAGCTCTATGGTAACCACTTTGCGCTCCCTGTCCACGTGACCCGCTCCGTTACTTCCTGCGGCAAGGCTCTCACTCGCTCTCGCTCCCGCTCCCGCTGCCGCCTGCAGTCAGTCAGTCTCACCACAGAACACGCTACGCGCAGATTACTATCACTATATATATATGCCAGTCAACAACACTTCTGCCGCCTCTTTCTTTTAACTCCGACGCGAAGACTTCGGTTTAGTTTAACCACGTCGCTTATCCTGCCTCCTACTGTGTTTTCTTCAACCTGAGAGCTTTTCCAGAGCTTCATAAGCTGCTTTGGGTAAGAAAAGCGCGTTTGTTGTGCGTGTAAAGGCAGCTCGGTTTCTCAGCAATGGCGACAGCTGCGGTATCTGCCCCTGCTGGCGGCGGCCCGAACCCCGGATCCGGTGCCGAGATGGTCCGCGGTCAGGCTTTCGACGTCGGGCCGCGCTACAGCAACCTCTCGTACATCGGAGAAGGCGCGTACGGCATGGTTTGGTAAGATGCTTTTGCACTTCTAAACACGTTACGCTTTGTTGCCGTTGTTTTTCCGAGAATTGTAATTATGTTTCCTTTTGTCGCTTGCTTGGATTTGTTCATTCAATCACAGCGCAGTGCACCAGACCCCCACTTCTCTCGTTATCGTGCTGCTTCAGCTTGAAACCAGTTGCATGCACTTTTCTTTTTTTTATGCTGGACTTTTAAGCTTAGTTTTAAATGTGCTTTAACACATGTAGACAAGTTGAGACATTTGTCAGGGCACTTTCTAATCATGAGCTGGTGATTCATTATTTAATAATTTTGTATTGCAGATTTAGTTTGGGCTGTTTGTCTCTCAAGTATATTTTGTTGCGTTAGCTTTTGTATTAACTCGATGGCATTGCAGTTAAATTGAGATTGTGTAAATATGGTTAATATGACAATGCCTTTTAGATAATGTTACATTTCTGCAAATCTGTATTAAGTGTTTCTGCAAATGATCTGTGGGGCAGCTCTATTCTGTATAAATTCAAAGATATTGGACAATTTTAGCTAAGACCAGACATCAGGCATGGATCAAAACTTAATAGAGGTGTAGATGGGAAATTTGCGCAGTGCTTTTCCAGGAATGTCAAGGTGGCAGGGCTCTCCAGGGCGGCGTGGGCGCGGGCTCCCCAAGGTTGTGCAAAACTAGTAGGAACAAGAGGCACTTGGATGCGCTTCACTGTTGGATCTGCCCACGAGAAACAGTTGAAATTGATAGTGCTTGAGTTGGACCTACAGCCCTAACTTTAAATGCTGGTTTGATGTACAAAAGTGGATGAGCGTCATTTTCCAAATATAAATGTTTCACCAGCTTCCCAAGACTTGACGAGTGTTCTTTAGTTTGTAAATCAAATGTTTATAAAGATAGATTTATTCACTGGTTTTGAAGTTGTATAACAAAGGGGAACTGTTGTGGTGGAGTTGCAAGCTAGCTTTGTTACAATTGAGAGACTGCTGGCTCAAATTTGCAGTCTGATGGCCCATCTGTTCTGGTGAGAGGAGTCCGTTGGCTAAACGAATGAGCTCATCGCTGGCAGGCCTAGTTTTGCTCCTCTCGCACGGATGAATGAATGGTTCACACCCACTCCAACAGCTACAGAGTAGAACAAGCCACCCTGGGTTGACTGTCATATGGACGTGTAGGCCTGTAACATGTTGTGCCGAACAGGCTGTAACAGTCCTGAAAAGAGTAAAGAAGAACCTTGATTAATACTTAACAACAGTGAAGAACACACACATACTGTTATAGACAAGCACGACTGTGTACATATGCGTGTCTCTCTCTCTCTCTCTCTCTCTCTCTATATTATATATGTGTGTGTGTATATATATATGTATATATAAAATAAACAATTCAAATAAAAATTATAAAATATATCCAATCATTTGGTTGATAGTAGTGCTAATAAGTATTTATGTATTAGTTTATGGATTTATATTGAATGGTAGTGCTATTTATGTCCAAATATATTTATAAAATACACTGAAAAGTAGAATAATTTTCTATTTTATTAATATATTTAAAAATGTAATTTATTCCTGTGAAACAAAGCTGTGAAAGCATTTTCAGCATCATTATTCCAGTCGTCAGTGTCACATGATTCCTCAGAAATTACTTTAATATTATGATTCACTGCTCATTTTCATAATGTTAAAAACAGCTGATATTTTTGTGGAAAATGTCATTAATTTTCTTCAGGAAATATTTTTCTGCATTTAAAAGAATCCATTAAATGGAAATTTTTTATTGACTCAACATAATATTAAAACAACATCCATTATTCACGTGATATATGTACTGTATCTCTCTTAGCACTAATTTTTTCCCCATAATATTTACATGACAATATTAACTATAACTATTTGCTTATGTGCAAATAAAACACAGCAGCAAGTCATTGGATTTAGAAAGAGGTTACATTTGGATGTTAAACGGCAATTCTTGGCATCAAATGAATTTTGTTGTTCGTAGTTTTCATCCTGGTGCGGCAAATCACTCGATCTGTCATTTGAGATGTTTAATGTGCACAAACTTAGTTTTGCTGATATCTATTTTGAAGTGTCCTTACAAAGATCTGCTGATGTCATCAGCTACTCAAGTGTCCACTAATATGCTTTGAATCCCACAGAGAGTGAATTTTACCTAATAGCTTCTTTAATTCAGTTTCTCAATAGCGGTGATCCCATTTTTGCTGTATTATAGTGTGGAAAGATCCTAGAGGTGCCGCTGCCGATTGGGAGTTCTGGATGTTTTGATGGATTTTGCATCCTGCATTACACCCCTCTGTCCACGAGGAAGCATTTCGGGATGGCCATCATCCTGTCCTGTATTATGCAAAATACAGACACGCTGTTACCATTGGCAGTATTTTTCGGAAACCAGTAATGCAAGTCACAGACAATGGGCCGTTTGATCAGCTGCAGTTTTCATTGAACCCTCGAATGCCCCACGTTCATCGTTGCGAGAGCATTTACAGATATTCTAGACTGATGACGTCCATAACCCAGGAACCGTTTTCTGTATTTGTAAACACAATACTGTTCCAGTAACTGCAACTGCGGGTCAGTTTCTTCAAATAGCACCTGGCGTTCGCTGAGAGGCCCCCTGTGATGTAATGGCTGGAGAATGTGGAGTTTAGCTGTGTTACTGACTGAGGGAGGTTGGGAACAGGCTGGGTTTTCAGTTTTAAACCATGAGCAGAGAGAGGGCAGGAAATGCAAGGGAAGGGGCGGGTAAGTGGATTTAGGAATGGAGAAAGTGAGGTGAAAGGCTGCAGTCCATTTTGTTGTTCTGCTGCACTGAAGCGGTGATTCCCGTAACAAGCGCTTGCTCCCATTGTATAACGGTGTCTAATTACTGGAGGGGGTGTCTGCTGTAGATTCGCATGGCAAGTGTAATTAAGCTGTATTCTAGCTTAAATACAGCTTTTAGTGTTTTAGGTATAAATGGATGAGATGTTAAATATAATCTGGATATTAAACGCATGTTGTCACACTTGCAGATTGAGGATGGCTTCCGATTACAAAATGAAATTGGCATAATGTTTGCATGCCTGAATCGTGTCCGTGAAGGAGCCTGTAGATGCTGTGATATTTATTATGTAATACTACACGTCTCATAGCATCACTGCTTGTGCCAGACCATATATAAATAACAGATATTAGTTAATTCGTTAGCTGATATGATTTGACAGTAAGCAATATATTTTTGAGAACATTTATTCATTTTTGTTCATGACAGAACAATCAGTTCTTGATGGACAAAAGTCATGCCTTTTGTTTTTTCTCCTTGTTCATTTAAAATGTCAAAATAGAGAAGAAAGGATGCTCGAAATTTAGATTTCATGCCAACTTATGTCAACAGATAAACCTTTTAAACTTTTTTTATATTTTAAAAATAGATGCTTTTCATATTTCTCACGATCAGAAATTGACAAAAGTTAAGGGGAACTTTTATAGGGGTGAACTGGAAAATAATAAAACTGATAGCACTTCTTTGACTTTACAAATTAAAAATGACAGGTTTTATTATTAGTGTTCAGAAAAGATAAAGGGGTTTACTGTCACTCCCTCAGCCATTGTATTAAAAAAACTTACAATTTTTTCTGTAATTTAATGTTAAGGTAATTTAAAACACACAACCTTTTTAACCCAAAGTGTTATACAATTCTGTGAAAAGTAATGGTTTATGTGTTAGTAAATGTTGGCATAACAATAACTAAGATTAATAAATGCTTCGTAAGTACTGTTTTACATTGTTAGCTCATGTTAACTATTATAATAATATTAACAAACGAAACCTTATTTGGACCTAAAGTTCTTTTTTAGTTATTGTTGTTAGTTTTTGCCTTCGGTGCAATTTTTGGATTTGCTGAATGTCTATTTTTTTGCATCATCACCTAAATGATTGTTTTAAAAGTGCCCCATCCATTCAAATTCAATAATTAATTGCTGATATCTCTTGTTTTATGCTGTTGTCTGCAATTACCAGATAAATGAAAAGTTAGCGTAATTTTACAATCATTTAAATTGCTTATCACCTCACCTGACCCTGGTCATATGCATTTATTAGTGGGTCTTCAGCTAATTCATAACCAGACATTAGTGTAATATTTTTTAAATTGAGATTTATACACCATCTGAAAGCTGAATAAATAAGTTTAATTGATGTATGGTGGAGATCCACCAGAGAATCTGGACATGCTGAGAGAATCACTTTAGCAAAGTTATTTTTTTTAGCAAAGGATTTTACTTAATCAAAATTAAGTTTTAATATATTTATAGTAGGAAGTTTCATGGAACATGATCTTGATTTGATCTTTATATGATCTAATTTTTGGCAAAAAAACAAATAATAATAATAATAATTTTGACCCATACAATGTATTTTTGGCTATTGCTATAAATATACCAGAGCGACTTAAGACTGGTTTTGTGGTCCGGGGTCACATCAGTGATTCTGAAATGTGTGCGTTCTAATCCTTTGACTACAATGTGTTGTTACTTGCGTTTTAAGTCTCCCAAGTTTCACAACACTGATGTGGTATGTTGCAGAAGTGGCACTGTGGGCAGCGTCTCTAAACCATGAGGAGGAATGCTGCAGAACTGACTACCAGTTACAGTTCCTGTTAGTGTTTACTCTGCAGGACATAACCCTGCCTCTGTACTTCATAACGTTTGTCTCAGTGCTGAAGTAAAAGTAAATTTGTCTCTCAATCACTTCACTTAGCATGCAGATGTTTGTGGGAATCACTGGACGTTTCCAAATATTATCTTTTGTTACGTACAGGACACAATGCTCTAGCTTCAATTTCAGTCTGGGCTTTAATTTTTTTCTTCATTTTCAACCAACTGCCTTCACTAATGCCACTTAAAGTATGAATCTGTTAAATGGACAGCTTCTGCTTTAATTTAATTTGTAAAATTGCTTGCTTTAGAATTTTGTGGTAGCACTGTCAGCTTTGAATATTTTCTTTGGAGTTCTTCTACTTTAGGTTACAAGAATTGCTGTTTATTCCTTTTACATCTGGTCATTAACTGTTAACTGTTCACAACAAGGCTTCACTTATTGGTGTTTGTTTATGCATTAGCTAAATGAACGAACAACTGTTGTATCCATCGTTTGTTTCTTCATCAGAACAGATTTTTAACATTACATCGTTGTCCACCAATAGATCCTCTACAGTGAATGGGTGCCGTCAGAATGTCCAAACAGCTGATGAAAACATCACAATAATCCAAAAGCAATCCACACCGCTTCAGAGAATGGAAAAGCTGCATAATTTTAAGAAAATCCGCTTTTGGTCCATAGTAACACTTCCTTCACTGAATAAGTCCTATAGATTTGTCTAGAAATGCTTTCAAACAGCATTGATCTCTGCATATTTCTTTCCTGATTGAGACAAGATGACTTTCCCCACTGGAAAAAAGCATTTTTAGTAATGGAGGAGATTTGTTTTTAGCTGGAAACAATTGCTTGGAGTGAAAACAACTTCATAATGCATTCATTTTTTATATATATATAATTACACAACTTTTCACTTCAAAGGATGTTAATTGATGGATTGGACTTATGTGGATTTCTTGTGGATTACTGTAATAATTATTATCTGCTGTTTGGACTCTGGCACCCATTCACTGCAGAGGATCCATTTGTGAGCAAGTGATGCATTTCCCTAATTCTGTTCTAATGAAGGAAGAAAGAAACTCATCTACATCTTGAATTGAGCGAATGGAAGTAAATCTTTAATGAATTTCTAAGATGAACTAGCTAGGTTAACTGATTAACATTAAAGTCCATAGATATCAGTTTAGGCTGCTTTTAACACTTTTTCAGACAAGCGGATGCAGTGGGTTCTGTTTCCTGGTTTGGTCATGTGTTGTTCACTATAAACCCAATATGAGGTGTGCGGAGTGCTTCATTCAGATTATTCACTGATATATCGGTTTTATGTTATTCTCTGTGGTTACCAGAGAAATGGTAATTTTTAACATGCGTAATTAAACTTTTACACTGTTCCAAAATGTTACTGATAGTTATATTATGCTTTTAGTAATATAAGCACAGTTCATCTGGTTATTAGGTAATTATACAAATTTTGCTACGTTGTTTGAGGGTAAGAGTTTCCTGTAGCACAACCATTACATGTGTCACACGGGTCTGGTGTAAAAGCTTATCTCTATGGCTGTTTGCTTTAGCAGGTTGACTCACTCACTCAGACACATGTATCTATAGCTGGAGTAAATTGAGATCTTGTGTGCCCTCGTTGGAAATAGCACCTCTTCATTATTGTTCAAATTACATTAATAATTACGATAATGACTGTTTGTCCACTTGAGCTTGAGTTGAGTAAATGGAGTCTGTGCTGGTCGAATATCCTGTGAGAACTGTACTTTTTTTCAGATTTTCATAAATAAGAGTTTTTTAGGGAGTTCATGATATTAAATAATAATTGGATTTATAAATAAATAAATAATGGATTTCAGGAGCACTTGATTAATCTATTCTTCTCTTATTGTGTGCATCTTTTCTTAACCTTAATTGTATTTTGGAGTACTTTATTGTTTCCTGTTTAAAATATTAATCAGTTCTGCCCATTAATAGTATGTAGGGATTTAGTATTAAGATACAATAATATTGTTTAACTTGTATTTTTTTTTTTAATTGGTTTAAAATTATTCTATGAATAATTAAAATTATTCTATGAATAATTTTATAAATATTTTATTTTGATTTTAAAGTTTTCCCAATTTTTGTTGCTTTTTTCTTTCTTTCTTTTTTTTTCTCTTTTTTTTTAAATTTCCAAATAGTTTTTAAGTTTTATTGCAGTTTAAAAAATATAATAATTTGTGAGTTCTCTTTCGGATATATTATATTATATTATATTATATTATATTATATTATATTATATTATATTATATTATATTATATTATATTATATTATATTTTGGGTTTGTTTTAGTTAACTATATAAACCCTGGCATGCCTGTACATAAACAACATCTGTAACTCTGTAGTATTTACTAGGCTTGCCGCCAACTTTTTTTAGCCACAATGACACTTTGCCTGATTTTTTTGCTTTGTATACCCATTTAAACTGTGTAATTTTATATAAGGATTATAGCATGGTGTAGCTATTTGTTTTAATAAAACTTCTATGTTCTGTGTTGTATTTTGTTGTTGCTTGAATTTCAAGCAACTGATGTCAAATTTCTGCTAATGTAAAAGGGAAAGTACAACACGCAGGTTGCTTTCAGGCTATTTAAAACTGATGTAAAGGAGGAAAAGACGGAAAACTCAAACACCGCCTCCACCGCGGTGATACCGGTGCTAAATGACGATTAACCAGTGAGGAAATTTCCTCCTAGTATATACTCTATTCTATAAATGAGAGATGTTGCCTTGGCAACTAGCTAGGTTTAATACATTTTCTTTGGTTATAGAATATTTAGTAACTTTTTCTTGTTTTAGTTACCGACATGCCAGTTATGTCAACAAGATTATAGCAGATTATTTTCTCTCGTACCACCTGATTTTGCTCACTTGTAAATGTGTCATCAGTTTACCGCATTTATCATCTTTAGTCATGAAATCAATATAAATAAATAAATAAGGAAAAAAGCTGTTCCCCCATTCAGATGTACCAGATATTTCCTGTGATCTCCAATGTCCTATATTATTGTCTGTGGTTACCAGAGAAATATTAGAAGTAATGAACATGTCAGTACAAGACATTTTTGTGGGAAATCTCAAAGCCTAGCCTAATTTGCACTGGGTTTTGATATACGTACATGCAGTGAGGGATCTAGTCAGATAATTACACTTTCTTTTATGCACATCAAGATCTTGTGTGTCCACAAATGCACATGCAGATAAATTAGTCAGTACATGTACACGCTCACACATGCCTGCACGTACACACACACACACACACACTGTTTGAGCGCAGGCTGTGTGTGGATATACTGCTTGGGCCATGCCAAACTCTGCCACGGTGCCAGTCTCCATAGCAACCTTTCTGCCAAGGACGTCAATCTGCCGTCACACAGACCAGCCTGACTGGGAGGAGTGTCAGAAGGAGCAGCAACATAGAGAGGAAAGGAAAGTCGGAGTGCTTGATTATTTTGATTAGCAAAAAATACCAACCATGCGAGGAACATCAAGAACGTGTTCGTAATAAGGTGGAAAAGAACTCTTTACAGTTCTTGCAGTTCGAGGTGGTTAATTAGAAAGTTATTCGTAACTCCTTAGAAATGTCTTAACACTTTTGGCAAGCCTAGAGTTGTGTTGTTGACATTTGCACCTCTCACATTTCTAAACGGCTAGTTTTGTGAACTAAGTCCTGTGTGGTCTACTTGTTCAGAGTGCTGAAACCGTTCAACCTAGTTAATGGTCTTAAGAATGGGAGAAGCTGCTTACTGGCACAGCTGAAAACGTGCGTGCGTTCTGGGTTAGGAACGGAAAGGAAAGGATTATCCAACATTGTGGCTTCCCAGACCTATTTCCATGAGTCTTTTTCACCCTCAGAAGGAAGGCATTGAAAAGGAAGCATCTCTTTTTTTTCCCTGAAGCATTAGAAGCCTGCTAAAAGGAATCTCACGAATGCACAAATAGACATGTCAAACACATATAATGCCATTGCATAATGCGTCTATATCTTAAATCTTACAAAATCAAGAACATGCTTTGGTTATGATTCACCCCAAAGTCAAATTAAAGTTGTTGTTTTTTTTCTTTTTGCAGTGACATTATTTTTATGAAAACTAATGAATTATGATTATGAACTTTAATTATTCATGAAGGCAATGCAAATTTCATTACTGTAGCATGACAAAAATTTCATACTGCCTGTTGACCATGGTGCTGTGCAAGAGAAAATGGTGCACATTGCTTATTACTGTTATGATGAAGTATTTAATGCATTTTATTATTTAATGCATGATGATCTGACTAAAAAAGTCCAAATAATTCTGGATCTGTTATGGTAAAGAGAAATTGAAATTTGCATAATGTTAATTATTTATTTATTTATTTATTTATTTATTTTTAGTTATGGTCTACATATTTAGTTGTTTAATCATTTTATTTTTATTGATGTTAATTAATTCTATTGATTTGTATCAGTTCATTTCTCAAATTAAAACAATTATGTAGTAATTATGTATTTAAATATTCTGCCTTTAAATATTTGCTGATCTTAATTTGGATAAAATATGGATAAAAAACTTCCAGACTCATTATGCTAATGAGAATGTGGGGCGATGAAATGTACGATCGTATGTTCTGACCTAGTTCTTATTAGTGTGATGCAAATAATCTTTATATATATATACACACACATTGTAATACTTGTTTGCACACTTTATTTCAATAAAATAGGAACTTTAAAAAATGAGAATTAGGAAATTTTGTATAAAATCTATTTATTTGAATTTTTATTTTTTTTTTCAAATTTGTTTTGAACTTAAACATGTTCTTGACAGGATTCATGGGCTTTACCGAAATCATGGTCTTCGTAAGTTTAAGCATCTGAAGCATTGTTTGGGTTTTTCTTCCCTTCTCTAATCTGATTGTTTCACATAGACCTTCAGCTACACTTTGCTGATGCCACGTTGAGGGTTTACACACACGCAACACTAGTAGGGAGGTTTTTTTGGTGTTTTATATCCGTGCTTGTTTCTGTGCTGATTTTCAGCCTTTAGGATGTTCACATGCAGCATTCATTCCCTTCAGTTTCCATGCAGCCCCAGCTTTATTTATAGACATCTTTATTATTTGGTGACATGCTGTACGCCATTGGAGCGTCTTTTTCCTCCCTCTTTCACACTGAGGGTATCTGGCATTGTCAGAGTATTGTGTAAATTCACTACCAACGTTCAGCCTGTCTCCGCCCCCTCCTTCAAATTACCATGGCAACAGCCTGTTGCATAACTTCTAACCGCAAAGTCTTGTCTGTCCGTCTCCGTGGAAACCATGTCTCTCTCTCCTTTTCCCTTTTTTCCTGCTGTTTTGCTGTGTCCCTCCATCTCTGCTTCTCTCTCTTCTCTCTCTTTCATGGTCTTTCTTCACCTCTGCGTAATTTCTCCACTTTCTGCCTCTTTAGAGTGCTTTGTGCAAGGTGCCGGCTACATGCTTGATCCTTAAACTTTGTACTTGTCAAATTGCATGAATTGAAATTTGGTATCAACAAAAAAACCCCGTCATAAATGATGACCTGCTTGATGAGCGTGTTTCTGCTGCGCAAGAGAAAATGGTGCAGATGCTGCATTATTGGTGCACCTGACACAGATTTGGCATTAACAGTGTGTCAGCAGTGCAGAGAGTTCAGCTCATGGTTACGCTCAGATGTGATTGTATCTGTCAAGTTCTTTGCGTTCATGAACCTCGTGTGTGAAGATGAGTGAGCTTAAGAAATGTCTAAGCAAAAGGTTATAGATACAAAAAAAAAGTGTGTGTGTGTGTATATGTGTGTATATATAAAATATTTAACAATTTGTTTTTGCAACCTCTGAAATACTTAAAATATTAACTTATATTAATATTAAATATTACTTGGTGTTTGTTCAATTGCAGGTCCTTTTTATGTTTGAGGGATTGATTTATTTATTAAATATTCTGTGCTATTTCTTAAATATTTTAAGTCTGAGCCATCATAAAAATTGTGATTTTAGTACATTTTAAAGATTAAATCTGATAAAACTAAATGAAGTAAAGCATTTTTAAATGTTTTGCATAAAGTGATTTTTCAGTATCAGTCCTGCAAGCGTGATTTTCATCACCACCCTTTCTCACATTTACATTTGGTGAATTGCTACTTTTCTGTAACATTATGTAGCATTGTTTATAGACAAACAAAATGCCAATTCAGCTTTATGGGTACAGTCATAGGTATTCCTTCCACAGTTTACGGTATGTAGTAGGGCTGGGCGATATGGAGTAAAAAATATATCTCGATCTTCACAGGACAAATAACACCCCAAAAACTACTGCAAAAACAAATATGCCAAATTTCAAAATCTTTTTTTATTGTATCTCCGAGGTAGGCAGTTCAGAACAAAGTGCTTCTGTGAATTTTCTTTTAAAAATCCCGGTATACATATTGTAAAACAATAAAGGAAGAAATAATACATATTGCCTTCTTTTCATTCAAAAATAAAACAACTGAAGTTTTTAAACCTTTTAAGGAATTTCATGTATAAATCATAAATATAAATCATTCAAGTGAACAGCTGTGCAGTTTCATATTTATTTACTTATTAAAATGAATAGTACTGTATCCCTCTGTGTTGTTTATTTGTTCTGTAAGGAAGAAAACTGAGCCTTTTAAATCTCGTTTGTAATAGATATGATTGTAAATCAAGAATTATCAATCGTAAATGAATAATAAATAAAATAAGCTTATGAAACAATAACTAACATATGATCCAATGCCATGTCTCAAGTAGGGATGCACCGATCCAACTTTTTCAGTCCCGATACCGATACCGATCCCTGGGCTTTGTATTTCTGCCGATACCGATCCGATACTATTGTTGAATCAACATTATAAACTGCATACCTTCCACCTTATACCTTGCTTACACCAT
>JAUCNO010001476.1:3393151-3404313 GCA_032353835.1 Enteromius viviparus
TCCCTTGAAAAGATATAATAAAATATTTACAAAAATGTGAGGGGTGTACTCACTTTTGTGAGATACTGTATATAATCTAATTTGACTTGTTTTCATAGTTTTGGTTGTAGTTGACTGCGTAGCTCCACATTTAATGTTAATTGCCTTGACTAAAAAACCAATATGCCCTGAATTTAAAAATTGATTCTATTATGTGTCATACTAACAAATGCAATGTTTCATATTTGAACCATTATGATCAATGTTTAAATATTTTCTGCTTTAATAAATACCCACCAAACACTTTTCTGTAGTAAACACGTCTTTGTTGCACTGAACCCCTTTAATATTCCTTTCAAGTCAAGCCATCTATCAGATATCGAATATAAAGTTGAATGGTAAAAGAAGAAGAGGTATTTGAAGTTTAGTCAGACCATTGAAGTAAAATTTTATTACTCCTCTCCAGTGACTTGATTCATTGACCTGAAACAGCAGTCAGTCAGTGTACTGTAGACTATAAAGTCTGTATTCACCATAGACCTGCTTGACCAATATAATAACTATGTGAGCGATTAAGTTAAAAGTGTACAATTACTATAGTGACATTTTATTCTGCAGCTAAAGGAATTACCCCTGACAATAAACTCTTATTGTCCCTTGAGTCAACTTATCTTTGCATATACTTATATGCTTAAATCATTTTTGTTCTTTTGCAACAGAAGAACATCCTAAGCAAATGCATTCTCAATGGAAAATTTGAACAGACAATGACCTGTGGCGGGAGCAAATCATGCAAACCCACCCAGGTACGTTTTACCCCATTATCTGTGCAAAACATGCACATATCGTTTGAAAGCCAATGTGTTTTGAAGCATGCTTAATATCAACATACCTCTTATCATACGAGAACAGAACGTCTCCCTGACCACATGCAACATTTTATCTTCAAGAAACGTTTGCTCTGAAAGTTCAAAGTTGACTAAACATCAAATTTTAATGCTAACACAATGTCTGCTAACTTGTATTTCAACACAAAACATGGCAAGAGTCCAGTCATTTGACAATAGCTCTATTATGTCATCACATAACCGATTCTATGTACTTAGTCCGTGTTAATAGCGCAAAGAATTGGCCCAGTCTGATATATTCAGTTACCAGCCTGAACACCGCGTCAATCAAGTGCGTAAATACGGCCAAATGACACACTAATGAAGAGCACAGGCATAAGAGGTCTAGAGGTCGCCTTTGTCTTATCAACGGTTGGCTTGACTCCAGATTGGGGAACAAAGAAAAGCGATGGCCGTTGGATAAGGTGTCTGGTTAAACCAGATAAGATGTGATTTTCTCTCTCTCTCACCGCTGAGGACATTCAACCTCTCACTCCCTTTTTTGTGCTAAGAATATTCTGTGGTTTCCTAGCGACTGGCGCTTTATTGCCGTGTGGCTTAGAGGCCGTTTAAGTGTTTTTAGTTACTGACTAACAGACTTGCCAGTCTTTAAATAAATAAGACAGGTGAAGAGTGCGTGGTCAACTTGATCAAAACGAGTAAACGGTAAGTGTTTGTACGTATTCTAGGCCTGTTTTCATTACATGAGTGTGCTGCGTGTTCACATTGAAATTAAATTAGGCCCTGTTTTTTGTGCGTAAGAGACTTTTGCGTCTCTATGTACCAGGTGTGACATGATCTCCCTGTTTCCAATTTCAGCGTTGAATGATTTATTGTAAGGACCGTGTGCGAACACACAAACACATTAACATGCACTCTGATGCATAATTATTACGTGGCTAAAAGAAAGATGCTTTTCCTGGCACCAACAAACAGAGTAAACACAGCTTAGTGCAGTGAGGGTGAGAACGTGGATTAAAAAAAAAATAGAGTATAGTAGCTCTATGCAACATCGTCAGAGATCATGATTTGATTAGTAGTCTACCGGCTGCATTAGCTACACTGGCTTATCATCACGAAAAAGCAACCATTAGGTTCCTTGCTACACAGTGTGCTGTTTCCATGGTTACCTCCCAAAACCAAAATAATGCCCAAAAAAATCCAGTAGGGACTGCAATTTTAGAGCTTCAGGGCAAAACAACATTCACGTAAGTTCGTAAATGTGAGCAACTTGGCTGTCTCCTTCACTTTTTTGAGAACAGACATTGAGAGTTCCAGCAGCTGACTGCATCAATTACCATAGAAATTTACTCTCACAAATGTTGCTTATCATAATGCACATCCTAAAGCATTCAGATGAGTTCAAGTAGACATGTGCAGTGCTTGTATTATGTAAAGGAACTTGAAAAATGTATTTGACTGCAAAGCTATCTTTACCCACTGCAGCCCAGTAGGGCAGAACACAACAAAATCTCCACAACACAATGCATAGGACTCATTTTTTGCAGTGTTAGGGCTTGTTTCTGATAATTTAATTGTTTCCGTCTTCTTGCTAATCCCGTTGTTTCGTCTCATTTCCACTGTGTTTTGCTATTTTTGCTGTATTGTGGCTTGTTTCTGTCATGTTTTGGAGATTTCGTTGTGTTGTGCAGTACTGAGTCATCGTACTTTACGGCCTACAACACCAAAAGAATCAAAACCCATAAATACACTGATCATAATAAATAGAGCAATTGATTATATAGAAATGACAAACTATTTCCACATTTTCTCCAAGAAGTTACGTTCTATGATCGATTGAACACACTCTTTCTTTTTTTCCACTTTCTTTCTACGCAAGTGCTCGCGCGGCACTACCAGAGGCTCGATAAAGTTTGTCCAAGAAGTCGCTAGATTTTTCGCTAGTAGCTATTTTTGTAAAAATGTCACCAAGGGGTCTGAAAAGTCGCTAAATCTAGCGACAAAGTTGGCAACACTGCATGCATTATTTTTCTAATAATTCAACAGTCCGTCGTCAATTATTCCTTACTTAGCACAAATTTGGCACCTCGTGCGAATACATACGAATTGGTCGGAGACTGTGTTGGAATGTCAACCAACATCTGGAGTTGCTACATTAACACATGGGTGGACATTCTTAACATGACTAAGTCTTAAAGGTGGCTAACTACTGAAATTCACGCTTTTAGACAAGCATGCAGAAAAGCAGAAAGAAAATGGGAAAAGAACAGACTTCAGTCTTCGTATGAAATGTTTGTGTTCTCTTCTGACCTAACAGACCGCTGCTAAGTCTGCAAAGGCAGTATATTTCTTCAGTCTGAGCTGATCAAAATAAGCCAAAAGTTTGGTTTTCTGGCATAAATGCTCTGTTAAATCCTTCTGTAAATTGTATACCTAACCCCTTAAACGAACTGTGTGAAAGCTTCTTGAGCTTCTTCTCTGATCAAATTGATCATTTTTAAGGTGATATTGTAGAATTGTTTAGTTTTGGAGCTAATTGTTTAGTTTTAACATTTAATTCAGCGCAGTGCCTTTCCCAACAGGTTCGCCAACTAGATTTTGTCAGCAGAATCTATTAGTCTTCACCTGAAGTTCATACACCCACGAATATATTAGCTTCTAAATGACAATTTAGACTATTTCATAGCTCAAATATCAAACATTTTACTGAAAAAAAAAATCGAAATGCTTGAATAAAATACTATCTTCACTTTTTTCAAACTGAAATTTTAACAAGCTGAAATTACGTTCCCAGAAAACAATATCACAAGCTTGTAAAAGTAGCTTAAAGTGATGTTTAAGCCAGAATATAATAACAGCACCAGAAAATGTGGCTTGTGTCTTTAAACTGATGACACACTTTAAAATATCCTGTTGGACATCCTGTGATTAGACACCAGTGTCACATTATTTGTTGCTCTGACGTCACAACTGTGTTTCTGCTTTTCTTCCGCTTCCCTTTCTCACAGTGCACATATCATATTAAAACAGACCTACTAAGAACAAAAAGGGCTTTGCTTTTAGTTTTGCTTTTAAAACACTGGCTGGTTTGTGTGGTAATGTTTTTAGGAGACAGAAGATAAAAAGGTTATCGTAACATGCTCCATTCTTCCCGATTTTCCCGCTTTGTCCTAGTGTCACTATAGGAAATAGATTTTTTTCTGGCACAAGCTCAACCCATTTTTTTGTAATGTGTTACATCACCACCCTTGTTGGGTAACAAGACAAAAAAAATGTATGACTAGTTCCTTGTTTGCATTTGAATAGGAAAAAATGACATTGGGGATGATTTACTGATCAACATCTTCTGAAGTGATCTAATAGATGAGGGTACGTAAACAATGACAAAATGGTTTTTTATATACATAAATCTCATACTGTGCTCAGATTTAACAGTTTATCTGAAATATGTCAGTCACGTTGTTTTTATACTTCTATTTAAGTCCTGGACATTTAACACTTTTAAAGAATCAACTTAGAATTATTGGCATCCATTAAGTCTTGAAAGTTTCCTGTTGGTTTGTGTGTGTGTGTGTGTGTGTGTGTGTTTGTGTGCGTACAGGCCTACAACCAACACTGTCAGCAGGCAGAGCTGAAGGTCACCGCAAAAACAATCAATGAAACATTGTCCACCCATCAATACAGCATTGACATTGTACGTATACACTAATTCCACACAACCAGAGCACCACAGCACTGCGTCAAATGTCACGTTACTGTGAACAATAGAGCTGCTTCCTGAAAACCTATAGATTGTAGGTGTTGAAACATGAGCATGTGCAGACTTTACACGTGTCTTTTGTGCCTGTGTGCTTTTCAGAAATGCCTACGGCTAAAAAAATAACACCTGTTGACCCAAAGTGGAATGGATTTGTCATATGGCAACATTTCATTCACTTTCTTGCTATTAAAAAGTTACTCCATCCCAAAATGAACAATTTGTCATCTGTCTTCGGAACGCAATTTAAGATACTTTGGATAAAAACCAGAAGGCTTGAGACTGTCAAGGCCCAGAGAAGTATAAAAGACAGCATATTTTAATATTTCATCAGTGGTTCACTCTGATCATTCCTGACAGTGTTTATTACCTGGCAGTCAATGATACAGTCACAGGCCTCCTGGAACAAAGCTTCTATGGGTTTGGAAGGACACGTGGGTGATTAATGGCAAGATTATAATTTTGGGGTGGAGTAACCCTTTAAGAAAAGACAACAACAAATTGCACTGTCAAAATTAGCTTTTAAAGCAGTGATACCCAACCCTGTTTCTGTAGATCTACCTTCCTGCAAAGTTTAGCTCCAACCCTGATCAAACATGGCTTAACCAGCTAATTAAGATCTTCAGGAGCACTGGATAATTACTGGCAGGTGTACTGAAGCAGGGTTGGAACTGAACTCTGTGGGTATATAAATGTTGTTGTTTTTTTTTTTAGTCATATGACTTTTAATTTTCTCTCCATTACTTTTTCATGAGGTCACTCTTTCACAACATTGACATGCTCCTCAGTTGTTAAATAGATAGTTTTGTTCACAGAAAAACCTCGGAAAAATAAGAACGCTGCCTTATATCAGTTCTGTTCCTCACTGGATATTGTTGAATAAGGGAATCATTTTTATTAATAAAGATATTTTTTTGAAAATGCCTATAGTGTATAATTGTATTTATTCATATATATGTATATATATATATATATATATAAAGCTTTATGTTTTTTTGGTGTTCCAAAAGGGACTGCAACTATGTAAATACTAAGACATTAATATAGAGTTGGTTTTGTGTTTCTGTGGAATCCGTTGTTCCAATAAAGCTTTTTTGAGGTCAGGCACTGATGCTGGTTTAGGACTGCAATCCCTGTTCCAGTTCATCTCAAAAGGGCTGAGGTCAGGGCTCTGTCAGGTTCTTCCACATCAAACTCATCCAACCCTGTCTTTATGGGCCTTGCTTTGTTTACCATAGGTCTCTGTAATGCTGGAGGACCTTCCCCAAACTGTTCCCACAAAGGTAAATGCATATCATTGCCCAAAATGTCTTGTTATGTAACACTTTGAATTCTCTTCACTGGAAGTGTCATTGTGCTTTACACTGCTGCATTGGAATAAGAAAGCAAAACATTTTTCCAAAACTATTTTTTATTTTCTAATTGTAATCCAAACAAAAAAAGTCAATTTATACAAAATATTCTATTGTTAGACCAATGCGTAATACAGAGGGTTAACAGCTCAATTAGAGTACCCGCATCACAGGCCCTAAATCATTTACCAAAGTCATGATCTTTCAGCCAATTTTTTTGCCCGAAGACATTATGAATGATGAAAATGGCATATACGCCCACTCCAGAGCTTCTGCTACTAAAACACTTCTCTAGTACATCATTAAATGTCACCTACCATTAATGTAAAAGAAAATGGTTCCCTCTAGACCCATGGGAATCCATAATGGCGTGCTTGCATATATTTGCTTTTCTCCATTTCGAATGTTTTTCCTTGCAGACTTTCTCAAATGCTTTGTGTATGTGTGTTGTCCTCATGAAACTCGCCCTTCACATCCTCTCAGATTAAGATCTTAATTAGTGGCATGTATGCCTAAATCTGAGTGTGTGCCTTTATGGAAGAGACTGTTTTTGAGGACGTGAACTGAGAGATTGTGTGTGTGCAGTGGTTCCTAGATTTAAATGCACACAGTTCTAAGATGTGAATGAAGGTCAAGAAAGATGAATGACTTAAGATATTAAAAGCTAGATTTTTACATTATCCGGAGAAACTGTGAGCGGTGCTTGCCAATGAATAACTCTCTTCTATAATGCTACAAAATTGCTTTTTTAGGTGCTTAAAACAAACCCCCTAATCCTGAGTATGAGCTACACTGTAAGAAATAATTTTTACTTGCATTTATCTTGTTATATTCAGCTGAAGTAAGAGACAGTATTTGTACTCATCTACCCTAAATGAGGTCTGTAATATAAGTCATGCATGCCGAAACATGTAAAACAGCACAGTTAAAGCTGTAAATTAAAGATGTGCTTGAGTATTAGAGACAGTGATAAGGTCAAAGAGTACAGAGATTAACATTAGAAGGTTCTTCATTCACAGATCCAGTCAACCATGACACTCTGACCCACTTCTGGGCACTGCAACAGCAACGCATCTTCACATAAACAACAGTGGCATGTTGAATGGAAAAAAGAGAAACTTTTTGACACATTTAATACAAAACTATTTTTTTCTTTTCTTCTATATAACTGAAATTGTCTGATCTATTTCCTGTATTAGTTGCATTTATTTGACAGGTGTTTGCAGTGACGAAGCATAGAAGCAAATTTTAGAGTTTATTTGCAGTGATATAATTTTCACTGTGTGATACAGTATAGGCCTTTCCTGCAATTTGAAAAAAAGATTAAGAAAGTTAATCGTTTGCGTTAGGGCGGGGCGATATATATCGTACGATATATTATGCTCATCTCATCAGTAAAACCGTTTCTTTGATTAGGGCTTAATCTTCGTCAGCTGTGTTTAAATGCAGCGCCAGTTTATGAACAGAGCCGTATATGACTGAGAAGCTGCGCCATTGAATCACCCGCGAAAACAACGCGTATCTTGTCAGTGATCTACGGCTCCGTTCATAAACTGGCGCTGCATTTAAACACAGCTGACGAAGATTTAGCGCCAATCAAAGAAACGGTTTTACTGATGAGATGCGCACAATATATCGTACGATATATATCGCCCAGCCCTAGTTTGCGTTCCCTCGCAAAGATATTTGCATTTTCCCAAGAAACTTTGCATTCGCTCGCAAAACTTTTACAGTCTCACATGTATAAAGAACACACGTGTCCCTTAAGGGGCTCCGTACAAAACCTCTGCCTGTATACAATGATAAAACAAGAAAAATAATTTGTAGAGAAAGATAAGTTGATTTATACATTCATATGATATTATTATTATGCACCACTGTTGGTTATATCCAAACACCTTCCCCTCCAGGGCAGTCATTTTTTGTTATAATTTTATTATCTTCACATTTTTGCTGTTACTGCAACCTGGATAGTTTCAGCAACCTCTCTGTTAGTGTGAACGAGGTCAGACAGACATGCTCAGACTAGTACGTACTTAGCATAGGAGATGCTGTCTTCGCCTGGATTTGCTGGGTCCTGATGACATAATGACTTCCTCCACCACAGCAGTAGTCTGGACATTGTGTCCCGTCAGAACAAATGTGCCAGAGCATCAGGAAACCAATTATGCTAAACAGAGGACTGTTAGTTTACTCTATCAAAAAACAAGAAGTGCAATACAGTATTGAGAACAATCTTTTGTTTTATTGGAATTTGTTGATTAATAAAAAGACAAAACAAAATCTTTGCCAGTCTTAGTCTTACAATGCACTATATTGACAGATTGACGCATACATCATTGAAACAAATAAATCTATGTTTTCTCAAAATGACAAGCTCTAATCTGATTAGCTAGCTTTACGCAGTTTCCTGGAGTCCAGGTTTTTATCTTCTGGGAAACAAATTTGTGTTTACAAGCTCCTAGTCTGCGGTGCAGTTTCCAAAGACCTAGTTAAAGGACAAAAAAGTCCTCATTTTAACCTCTGAATAGCAGAATACAACTGCAGCTCACATAAAAATGGTCAGTCATGTGACGATCAAACAGCTGGTCAGAGTGAGCCGTATCTTGAGCAGTTTCATAATGGAAGTCTAGTTCATCTCATCTGATTTATTTCTTCCAATAAGAGGGATTTTCCAAGTGCTGTTCCTGTTTTCTCTTACTCTCTTGAGTGTTTATGGCAGGTTGATCTTCTGTATAACTGTATATAAAGCTCTACTCTGCTCTCTCACTCTCTCCCTATGATTTCATTCTCACTCTTCCTCTCTGGAGTGTTTGAACAGATGAAGTGTCCAGAGTGCTTGGCTCCCACCAGCTTTTAGTACCACGGCTATTTTGGGATGTTGATGACATCATAGGGAGGCCCCAGCAACAAGCTTCACGATGTCATGACTCATAACCTGACACACAGATGCCCGTACACTTTTACAATTAACATAACCTTCATCGCCTGACCACTGCCCTGGCAACTCTAAGAAATACAGGCAAAATGATTCTTTAAAGAGCACCTATTATGTAAAATTCACTTTTACATGTGGTTTGAACATAAATATGTTTTGGTACTGTGTGTACACAACCACCCTATAATGATAAAAATCCTCCCACTCATTTTTAAAAATCCTATAAATCATAAACAGTGTCACAAAACAAGCCGTTTGCAGAATCTGTCAAATTGTTCAAGCCCCGCCTACAACTGTTGACAGACCCTTGTATTAGCAGAGACCTCACCTTGAGTGAGCCACAGATTGCGCCATGTTCATTGCTAAGAACATCATATGTACTGTACAACATTAAAGTCCCAAAAATATGCATTTTCTCAATATTTAGATTTTTCTGCACTCTCAGATTCCAAATTTTCAAATAGTTGCATCTTGGCCAAATATCATCCTATCCTAAAAAACATACATCAGTGGAAAGCTTATTTATCATGCTTTCAGATGATGTATACATCTCAATTTAAAAAATACCCTTATGACTGGTTTTGTGTTCCAGAGTCACATATCAGACATTTAAGCTGATATAGCCTTAAAACACATGATTTCAACTTAATAGACATTAGAATCACAACCAAACAAATGTTTTTATTGGCAGAATATCTGAGATAGGAGTGGGGGGCAGCAGCTCATTTGCATTAAAAGAGACATGCATTAAAACAGCATGGTTCTGCTTCCGCTCAAAATTTTTAAAAAGAAGTAATAAATTGTTTTAAGCTAAAACTTGACAGACACATTCTGGAAACACCTGGCACTTACACCACTCACAATAAGTTAGGGATATTGTTATTTACAGTTTATGATTTTCTGGATTTTAATGAAATAAGTAAAAGTTCCCTTTGATATTACTAATAATGTATGAGAAGAAACACCATGTTCATTAATCTAATATTTATTACCCCAAATCTTTAGACAATAACAAGGATAGCCCCACATAAGAAAAGTTGACAATGTCAGTAGCAGGTGTTTCCACCATATGCTGCAGTGACAGCTTGAAAGCGACGTCTCATGCTCCTCACTAGCCTCATGATGTTGTTCTGAGGCAATCCACTCTTCCACAAGTGCTGCACGCAGTTCTGCCAGGTCAAGTTGGGATGGGCTACGATCATCCAGTCTCTGCTTCAACTGGTCCCAGACGTGCTCTATGGGGTTCAGGTCAGGGGACATTGATGGCCATACAATATGAGGCACTCCAACTTCCTGAAGTCCAGCTGTGACAATTCTGCCACGGTGTGGTGGAGCATCATCATCCATGAACAGAAAGTTGGGGGTGTGCTGGCGGGTGATGGGTTCTATGATGTCTCTGAGGTAAGAACGTGCATTGACTGAGCCATGTACAATAACCAAATCTGTTTTGCTCTGACTGGTGATGCCTACCCAGACTGTTGCACCTCCTCCACAAAAGCAAACCCTGAGGACCATGTCGACCTCAGCATATCACTCACCTCGCTTTCTACAGCAGCGCTGACGACCATCATTTTTGTGCAAGGTGACCCGAACAGGAGGATAGATCACTGCTGCATTGTCAAGGTCACATGGTCTTGTGCCCACTGCAAACGTTCACGGCAGTGTCTTGGTGTTAATGGAGTCACCTGCAACAACCTTCTGTCAAAGCAGTGGAGTTGTTTGTGAACGGTTTGTCTGGAAACTCTAGTACCCCTCACATATTGAAAGCGGGCCTGCAGCTGTGTGGCAGTTAAAAAACAATGTTTAAGTGCATAGGTCCTTAGGTACTGGTCATCGTTGCGGCCTATCACTCGTAGGGCTCCACTCCTGGGTCTGTCATGAACTCTGCCAGTAGTTCTGTGTCTTGATGCAAGTCTGCTGATGACACTTTGAGACACACCAAGTTTACGAGCAACATCTGACTGCCTGCCACCGACCCGAAGGTGCGCCATTGCCAGGTGGCACTGCTTGTCCGTTAAGTGACGTTGTGTGTTCATGGCTGTTTGATAAACTTGGAATGACTTACTGACAATACCAGCTTTTTATACCCACAGAATGTTAAAATTGATGCCACATTGAAAAAGGCTGTCTTTTGGTATTGGTCCCAATATAAGGCACACCTGTACACAGGCACGTGCACACATAGACATTAAAGGGGGCTTGACCACCTGCCCAGTGGCGGTTTTTGGCACGGGCGGACAGGGCAGCCGCCCTGAGCGGCATTTTTTCTTGTCACGTGGGGGGCGCCA
>JAUCNO010001476.1:3412940-3432582 GCA_032353835.1 Enteromius viviparus
CTCGCCTCGCATGCTGTTTTTCGCATACTATATAGAAGGGGAAGTAAGCGATTTCGGAAGCAGGGGCAGAGTTGTTTTGGCATCTCGAAACGAGATTCCTGTTCGTCGGTCACCGACGTGACGTCTCCGTTCCCTTCTTCAGGGAACGAGGGTTACAATACGTAACCGAGACGTTCTTTAAAGAACCGTTGACGGAATTGTTCTTTTGGCATCGCTGTGAAGAACCTCTTTAGCACCTTTATTTTTAGCCTATCAACATTGATCTTGGAAGAAGATGACCATGCATTGTCATTCTGTGAAGAAGAACAGACTTTGGGTTCATGTAATGAGTTTGTAGAGATAAAAAGGAATAGGTAAATTATGACAGAATATGAGTGGATTTTTATACACACTACTTTTCAAAAGTCTTGGGGTCAAGTCTTTTTTTTCCCAAGGATGCGTTTAATTAATTAAACAGTATCAGTAAAGACATTAATAATGTTACAAAAGATTTTTTTATTACTAGTAAATGCTTTTATTTTGACCATTCTATTCATCAAAAAACCCTGCAAATATAATTATGGATTCAGATCTACAGCAAAACAATAATCTTGATAGTTCTCAGAAATGTCTGCGGTTAAATTATTTTAAAATATATTATACAAAATGAGTTTTAAATTGTAATACTTTTTCATATCAGTTTTTTTTTACCTGATTTATTTATTTAGAAATCCCCTTAAAATGGTACACAAAATGGACTAATGATTCATTATATTTGACTAATTATGTTTTTTTTGGGTTTGTTTGTTTCCAAACAGTTCTCCTTTCCAAACACTCCTTCTCTCTAGAATCAGCTAACACAGTCTGGAGCTGTGTCACACAGACAGGTGTGATTTCTCAGGACACCTATTTCAGTCATGTCTGTCAAGTAAGAAAGATATTTGTGCTGAAAGAAAATGCTTAGAGCAGCTATGAGAAATTGAACTATTAAAGTATTAGCACCAGATACAGCATTTCCAGTGTTCACTGTTCAGTTCCAGTTTTGAGATGCTATGATTGTGAAATGACTGAGGATTATATCAGAGAAAGACATACACATTTTGTGCCTCGAGCGTTTTTTACAGCTGACACCAAAAATGCCAGCTGAGGCTCGCCTCACCCCTCTGTATTTAATAATGTGTACGTGAGCACAATAACTCCCTCCCACCTCTGAATCATATTCACCCGGTCAGACACACTAGCTGTGTCTCTGTGTGGTTTACACTGCGTTTGGTTAGTCGCAAAATAAGTAAAATGATAAAATAAATCAATCAATCAAACATTTCTAAAATAAAGTAAAAAACAAACAAACAAAAAAGACTACAATAATTAAAAGGTAAATTACTAGTTAAAGTAAATTTAAATATACAAAATATTACTATATAATAAAAGATATTAAAATAAATTGATTCTTAAAGAAAAAAAAGAAAAAAAAACAGTAATAACAAAATAAAAGGTAATAAAGATTCTACAATGAATTAAAAAATACAAAAAATGTACATAATAAATTCTAAAATAAAAATGATAAAACAAAATCTAATATGTAATGTAATGTAATATGTATCATAAAATAAAATAACAGTGCGTGACTAAATTAAAAAAGTAACTGTATTTATTTTATTTAAAATTAACTTTAAAAAATTTAAAAAGTAAAATCATAAAATACTAAACAAATAGGCCTATTAATAAATATAACAAACATAATTTTAATTATAAATAAAATAGGTATAAAATTAATAAGAAATTCTAAAATAAAGTGACTAAACATACATTAAAAATAAAAGTAACTATTTGATAAAAAAACAATCATAACCGTAAAAACAAAAAATACAAAACAAATAAAATAAAAACAAAACTTTTCTAATATAAAGTAAAAAAAAATGACAATGCTAGTTAAAGCAAATTTAATAAAATAAATACTATAAAATAAATTAAATTAAAGTTCAAAGTAAAATAACTATAAAATAAGAATATAGCATAATAAGCGATAATTATTAAGACATTAATAAACTAAGATTCAACATTAAAGTAAAAAAATATTTTAAGCAAATTAATGAAATAAAATATGTAATAATGTTTGATGTAATAATGTAAAAAATGGGATAAGGGATAAATATAAAATATAAATTACAAAACAAAACCCTACAATAACGTAATAAAATCAAAAATAAAATATAAAAATTAAATATGTAAATAACATTCTATTTTAATAAAACAATGTACCATAAATACAAAATCTCAAAAAAATTCTATTAAAATAATTATTAAATAAAAACAAACAAACAAAACAAAAAAACATAAAATAAAAAGTAAAAAAAAAATATCCATAACAATCCATAATAAAATAAATACTACAAAGTAATATATAATTACTAATTATTAACACATTAACTACATAAATAAAATATACTACTTAAATAAATATGTGAATTTTAAATAAATTAAAAATAAAGTCAAATAAAGTGTGTTTACTCGACACATCTTTTCACTGGTGTTTTCATGATACCTACTTCCCAAACAAGAAACCTGAGCTCAAATACAAGATATCCCATCAGCTCACTTTCAGACTTGTGTGTGTCTCCCAACATGTGATCTGGTGCAGTGCTGATGGTCAGGCACTGGAGGGGAGGCACGGGGCCAGATGGGACTGGAAACTTTCCAGCTGTTAGCAGCTGCTCTCGCCATTGTCACCTAGTCTGTCAGCAAAACAGCCTGAGAGAGGTGTACACACAAACACACACACTGAACCAATTCCCCATATCAGCTGATTCCCTGAACAGATCAGCCAGAAGCTGACCTCACTCTCAGACACACATTAGTGACAGCTGATTATTTTCCATTGATCCGATGAGTGTCTCTGCAATAATGACTCAGTGCCACTGATCTAATGAAGGCACAGATGTCGTGATGACACAGATACTCTCATGAGCTCATCCACACAACATGATGCAGGAGCAGAAAGCCTTAGCTCACCGCTTAATTAAAAAAATCATGTCATCATTTACTCAGCCTTACGTCTTTGTGCTGGCTGCTCTTCTTCAAAAATGAATGAGGCAGGCGATGTTGAACTCCATAATGACCAAAAAGCAATTTAAAATTTTTAACAGAAGTCTCATGCTCACAATGTCTGAATTATTAGAGCAGAAATACAGCAAAAACAGTAATATTATTACAATTTAAAAGAACTATTTTAAAATGTAATTTCTTGCTTTAAACAAAACTTAATGTTCCGCATTTTAGAATGATTTTTGAAGGATCATGTGACACGGAAGACTAATGATACTGAAAATTCAGCTTTGCATTTTAAAATATATTTAAATAGAATTTAAGTTCTATATTTTCTCTGATAATACACTAGTCAACATTTAAAGTGGATCAAAAACTTTCATTTAAGCCGTTCCTTTTGTCTTCGGACAACTTTGATGAACTTTTCTGATCCACTTCAAATGTTAACTACTGTATTTCACAATATTACCATTTAACTGCATTTTTGATCAAATAAATGCATCTTAAGGTACATTTAAAAAATATTTAAACATTTTAATTTACTCCATTATTTAGACTGATTTGGACTAATGTATAAGAAGTCATCTGAAGCCTATTACATCTCCTAACAACACTTACAGCAGAATCATGTTAGTTCCTCTAGACTGTATGTTTCAATATTTTTAGGGAACCAGTGAAATCTTTTGTCTAAAAGCCAAAGTCAAGTCACATGCTGTCCATCCTCCCAGTTTAAACATAATCCAAAGAGACTCTGGCATTCAGACATGAAAGAAATGGCTCAAACATGAAATTTCTCTGTAAGGAACAGATGGCTGATGCTTTACTGAAAGCTGTTTCAAAGGGTCTTTAAGGAATGTACACACGATAATAGAAAATTTGACACTCGCAATTATATACATCTTTAGCCTTTTTAAGATTAATATTTTATTGGTTTCTTTCTACTGCACAGAATCTCATGCCTGTGACAGATTTTGTCTGGCTTAAAGATGAGTTCATAACTTCCAACTTGAAGAGTTTTAGGCCCGGTTTCACAAACGGGGCTTAGCTTAAGCCAGGACTAGGCATTTAATTTTTAATTAAGTTTAATTAAGATATTTAAGCAACTTTTACAAAAATGCATTGTAAGAAAATATTACAGGTGTGCATCTCTTTTAAGATATGTCCGAGCAAGATATTTTCATCTGAGAAAGCTCAAACATGCAATTTAGTCTTGGACTAGCTTAAGCCTTGTCTGTGAAACTGGGGGTTAAAATCTTAAACCGGTTTAAGAACCTCCTTACTTTGTCATGCAGAAAAAAAATATTATGGACAACACTAAAAATGCATGGTTTAAAGTAACCAATAACGTCTTTCTATAATCCATAAGATATTTGTCTCTACACAAACTTTTCTTTGGTCTTCAGGTCTTAAGCCTTAAGAAAAACAACTCATGACGAAGCCTCAAAACTTGATATTAAACACGTTTATTACTAATCTTCTTCATCTGAATTTTAAGGCAACATCTGTGCTTAGTTAAACACATATTTGTTCACTCATCAACTTTAATAACACAAAATTGAGAAAATATGAGCCATATGGCAAGTTATGTACCACAATGTGAGCAAGGCAAATCCTCATAGGAGACTGCAAACATTGTATAATAAGTTGGTTATAGTAATACATTTTTATTTGTGCTTAACAAAATGGTTTAGTTGTGCTCAGAAGAATTTTTTTTTAAAGAATGATACATCTATATCTATATACACTTTTCAATCAGAGTATCATCAAGTAATTTAAACTATTGATCTGGGGTTTACCAAAACCATCAAGTTAACTATAGTTATTAGTTTGCTTGAACTCTATTGGTAATGACGAAACTTGCACCCCTGGTCAGTGAAGTAACAGAGTCGATCGCTTTCAGCTGCTTTGTTGTTTCAAGAGTTCACGCTTTCCTTGTAATAAATAATAAAGCAAATTTGGCGTGCTGTCTGGAGAGCGAGCCGGGAGAACGGTGAACTCCGAACCCTAGTGGATGGAACTCTAGGGTGGGCAAGAGTTCGGCATTCGGCTGGACGGTGAGTCTGCCCCCCCCGGAAAAGCGTGAATTTAGATGGAAACGGTGGAGAAGGGGAAGGCAATTTCCCTCACACGGCTCTTAATAAATGCATGCATTTTCATATTTCAAACTTAAACTAATTTCTCTCACTTCTGTTATCATTCACAAATATTCTAAATGATTTGGTACAAACCTACACAAATAGTTTGTGGGAAAATGAGAACGCTTATAGCATTTAGGAGCACATTATTTGAACATGAATCTTTTGGCAAGTTGCAGCATTCGGTGGCAGATTTCTGTGTGCTGCACTGGCATCGACTTTTCTCCTGCACTCTGACACTAAAGACACGAGTCTGACTGATGGACTGCGGAGACGCTGTAAACCCGCCATCTGTGCCATGAGAGACCGACGGAGAGAAAATGTGTCCCTGATCACCGCTAAACGCACAAGAGCAGGTCACGCAGAAGACAGATGCAGGATTATATAATGGCCGGAGAAACGCAAGCACCCCTCTGAGATCCACAAGTTGTTTACCAGGCCATGATCACATCACCTGCCCAAACACCTGCCTGTACCATTTCCACACAGAGACCTCATCTGCAATCCGATGTCCTGAAACACATGACACAAAGCTGCTAGTCTGACAGGTCATAACGGTTACACAGCTGGGGTCTGTAAGGTGTTTACCAAGATGCCATTCTTTTGATTAAAAATACAGAAAGCAATAATGTAAAATTAGATTTGAAAATGTAGTTTAAACTTTCGATGAAAGGAGAATTTTCCATCTTCAGTGTCACATGACCCTTCAGAAACCACTCTGATGCACTGATTTACTAACTTGCTGGAAATTATTTGTATTTTTTTTAGTGGAAACGGACACATTTATGTATTAAGTACTCTTTAATTAAAAATAATAAAAGCCTTTCATGTTGTTTTATCAAACTAATTCTTTCTGTCAGGAAAAAAAGAAAAAAAAATGCTGGCCCTAAACCTTTACATTTGGGTCATTTAAATCCAAAATTCATAAAATAGATTACATTTTGCTATTGCATATTGAAAAATTCAGCACTTTTCCGCCACACGCGTTCACATGAATTTAATTGATATGGACATTTGAGCTTCACTTGACAGGTATCGTAAGATTTGTCCTTATGCCAGCAGAAGGAAGTGAAAAAGGCAGTAACTTTCAGAAACAGTAAGCTCCTGTAATTGGCCCCCGGGGTTTGCATGAAATGCGCTTGGGTCAAAGCAGCAACAAATAATATATATATATATACACTCAACACTACACACTCAGCAAGAAAATTCAAGAACAAAGGAAGCAAGCACAGAAAACCCCCTACAGAAAAAAAGACATTCAAAACCACAGACACAAAGTCCACAAGAGGAGAAATGCTGTATTGTGTGAACAAAGACTTTCCATGCACCGTTCGTGAAGTTATGGGATAAATCAGAATGGTACGTCCCATTGGAGGAAGCCTGATACTGTAGCTACAAGTACAAAGCCACGATACCTGCACACAATGATAAAACAATATGAAGAAGAGGAAGAGACTCTTCAGACAGAAAACTCTGTGGTCACTGCTACAGTTAGATTGATCGATCACTCAGAATAATGAAACAAAAACTCAGAACTGTGAAATATAAATCTGCAATGACCTTTTTATTTTGTATTCAGTGGAACAAACAAAAAAAGTCAAACTCAGAATAGCTAGACGTAAATACAGGCAGAATTGTGAGGAAACAGTCTGAATTATGTTTCTTCCATAATCATACAATTAATAATAATTAAAAAAAACTTGCAGCATGGACAAGCCAAACTCTTACCAAAATGCATTTATTATTGCAAACATTAAATCATTTAATAAGCAAAAAATAACTGATTATTTACAGGGCTCAATATAAAAAAAGACTTGACGTGTGAACTTAACAAAACCTGCCACAGTATGATCTAAAAACACCTCTCAAAACCAGATCCACAAAAGGAAGAAAAACCTGGTCTGCACAGAGTGTGATCAGTCCAATATCTTAATTTACCCACAATCAGTCTGTGTGAGGAGGAACAGCGCCGTGCTTCTACCAGGAACTGAAGTCTCCGAAACCTGTTCTGCCTTTGGGTTTCTTGGCAGGAGCTTCACTAGTGGAGGGTTTGTTACCATCTGGGTGGGAATGTTTCCTGATGAAGGAGAGTGAATAAGACATTAAAGTTAATTAGGTTTGTGTAATTGATTCAGTAGTGATTATGTGAGTCCAGCCTCAGCAGTTTGTCTGGCACTTTTCAGAGCACAGTGTTTTGTGAATCGGTCACAATGTAAATGCTAGGTTTTGTAAAAATGGCTGTTACTGAATGAACCAGCAGCAAACCTGGAACTTGAATGAAAACGTCGTTGCTCATCATTTCACATGCAATGTGTTTAGCCAATGGCAATGGACATCCTTTACATAAAAAGTTGTTAAAGGTACAGTAGCCCTTTTAAACTTACACTTTTTTTAATAGTATCCTTAAAACGGAGTTAAACTACAATAAAAATAAATGTCACACAATGTTTTACGTATAAAAAACAAAACAGAAACAAAAGAGTTTAACTTAAGAAAATAAAGATAACAAAAATAAAAGAAAAAATACAAAGGCTAATCTCATTTACATGTGTTTGCATCACGAAAATCACAAAAATTCACATTCATTTAATAGATTTGAACAGTAATTAATATATATATATATATATATTAATTAATTAATGTATTTATTTAATTTATTTAATAATTAATGTATTTATTAATTTATTTATTGCAGACATTCTGAATGGCGGGTATGATTAATAATACATTTGACATGATATTAATTGACAAATGTTATTAATTGGAATATTTTGAGCTCATTCAATGATCTCAACCCCATGTTTGTGTACATAAAAAGCAGCGTGTCAAAATTTTTCATAATACTTGCATACAGCATATGCATGTGAAACATTGCACTGTTCCCAATAAATAGCAGTGATGTGTGTGTGTGTGTGTGTGTGTGTGATCAGCAGGTGTTCACATTACTGTGTATGTATGTTTAACAGTCAGTCGTGTGTGTGTGTGTGTGTGTGTGTGTGAAGCAGTGGGGTTGTGAGGGATAATTAGAATGATTTCCTGCTGTTCTCAGTAAACTTTGCTGATATCCTGAGTCCTGCTGTGGCGTGGAACGAACCCCTGACTAACGACACCCACAAACCATTTACCACCAGAGCAGCTTCATATAATACAATAACGAGATTTATCCATTCACCAATCCATCCATTATTACAAAGAGCACAGAGTTCCTCATATTAAAGCCTAGAACAATTTTGGTTGAATCATTTATTTTGCTGTGATGCTGTAGATTTAGTGTGAAAACTGCTCAAACCCATAACACTTACTTATTAACAAATAACATTTATTTTCAGAAACCAAACCACAAAATATAACCAACAAAACCAAAACATATTTGTTGGGATAAAGATGAGGATTTCAGACTTTGAAGGTCAACAGACTTTCTGTATTCAGTATGAATCACTTCTGTGCTAGCAGGAAAGCTTCTGTAATGCAACTCATATTTATTACCTCTTTAATGATCAAATAACCTCCTCACTGTTACAAGACAAGAAGTTGTGGATATTCAACTGAAACAAATCAATGCTATATAAAGATATCTGTAATATTACACTGATGTCACACTCAACAGCTGTACATCATCACAGATGTGTGTGTGTGTGCATGTTTATGTGGTTTATGAAGACACAAATTTACATGATGACATTGGTATGACACAGTTATTACAGTATGAGGACATTTTCGGTTTCCCCGTAATTCAAAAGGCTTAAAAAAATATACTAAATGTTGTTTTTTTGAAAATCTTAAAATGCACACAGTTTCCTGTAAGGGGTAGTTTTAGGTGTAGGGTTAGTGTAGGGCAATAGCACATACAGTTTGTCTAGTATAAACACCATTACGCCTATGAAGAGTCCCCATAAATCACAAAAACCAACATGTATGTGTGTGTGTGTGTGTGTGTGTGTGTGAACTCACGTGGCAGTCATGTTGATGTATTTGCCCACTCCTGGTCTAAAGGTTTTAGGCTTGTCCTCTTTTTTTGACTTATTGACTGAAGCAGAGGTTTGCGCTCTCTCTTCTTCCTGTTTCTGTGCTTCTTTGTCTCGCTCGGCTGCAATCTAAACATACAGACAGTGTCACATCGACAGCATGGCATAAAAACAATACTAATATGATACTGACTATGTACATGAACACAAATCCTGACCTGTTCATCGGCTTCCTCATACGGGTCCACAAACACTGAAGTGCTCAGCAGCTTTATCTCCGACTGACAATGTGAAAGAGAAGCACAGAGTCAGAGAAAAAACCTATTAGTCTGCTGCTACCTTTTAAGCAATGTAAGGAGAGAAAAATGGTTAAAATTCTGCTTTTGGCATTGTGGGATTTGACAGCAGGTGGAGAAATATAAACGAACAGGAGGTACCGTGAGTCAACATAAAGCACAGCCCTACACTGCTGTGCTGACATGCGCTTGTGAAACCCAATTGTATATTTTCTGATGCTACAGAATGGATAAAATTGGCTCCAGCACCTTGGGTTTGTCTGTCTTCGGATCACTTTCAACATTCTCCATCGCTGTGAGGGTCTCTAAACCACCAACCACTCTAAAAGAGAACAAGAGAGGGACAGAATCCTATTAAAATCCTGCTGCAGTAAATGAGGTATTCAGTGCCAAGTGGTGATAACATATTTAATGAGACTGGATCAAACTCTCTCACAGTAGCTAACAGTCTTCTCCTTTGCTTAAAAAAAACAACACATCCAAATTCTGTCATTTAAATAAAAATGATATTATATAAAAATTCTCCTCATCTTCAGCTGTTATACTACAAGAAGGGCAAAAAGGACCAAAACAGTACAGTAATAAATAAAATACATGCATTTATATTTGTAAGTTATATTTTAAGCCTTGAGAAACCCTGTTGTACTTGTTAACTGAAGTAAGAATATTTTTTTTTTATTAAATTTAAAAAATATTCGATGAAACACCTAAATTTACATAAAAATAATTGTGCCACGGCAATGTAACTTTAATCAATAAATAAGCTTGAGTTGAAGTAGTAAAATTAGTCAAACTAAAACTGAACAAATAATAAAGGTAAATAAAAAGCATTTAAAACATAATAATAAAAATGACAAAAATTCTAACTAAAATTAAAGTGAAAACTGAAAATCTAATTTAAATTATTTATGAACCGTACATACAAAATAAAACTTGTTTTTAGGTCCACTTAAATCAGGTTTCAGTAAATAATGAAGATTAAACAACAACAACAAAAAGTGCTTCTTTACTCATTTTGTTCCTTTTTTTTTCTCTTTGGAGATTAACAGACTGTAGTCACTATGCACTTGCATAATATTCTTTCTGTTTTGTTCTCTAATTTTCAGACTTTTCTTAACCTAGGAGGACAGCAAGCAAATCTATAACATGCCAATGATCAGTAAATGATGCTCCACTTGTCTTGTCTGTTGCACTGGATCTATATGCAGACATGCTACAGCTGTTCCTAAACAGGAGTCTCAGGTTTCTAGGTGCCCCATAGGCTGAGGGTCAAGGGATGTGTGTGTGTGTTTTTTCTCACCGCACGTGCACAGTAAGTGCACTCAGACTGAGAGGTGCATGTGAGTGTACACAGGAGTTTGGTTCAGGCTTATGCTGACAAGCCTCTGAATTCCACAGCTAGAGTCCAAGGATTTCAACTCAATGCCAAATGGGCAAGACTTTCCCTCAGAGCGAAAGTGTGTGTGTGTTGGAATGTTCTGATTCAACAGACATGCTTTTACCCAGGAAGGGCTTCACACAGAGAAAGCTGACCAAATGAGAAATAGACCATTTAATGTTTCACTGGAATCCACTATAATAAAAAAAAAAACTCTACACAAAAACATGCATATATTGTAAGATAAACATACACTACTATGCAAATGTTTGAGGACTGTTTGATATATAAAAAAATAAAACACTGTTTATTCAGCAAGAGTCCATTAAAATGATCAAAAGTAACAGCAAAGACATTTATATTAGAAAGATTCCTGTTTCTAATAAATGTTATTCTTTTTAATTTTATAATCATTTTAAAATCTCGAGAAAAAAAGATACCATTAGCAGAACAACTGTTTTTAACATTGATTATAATAATACACTTCTATTTCTTGAGCATGAAAATTAGTAGGTTAAAGTTATTTCTGAAGGATTGTGGGAAGACTGGAGTAATAGCGGCTGAGAATTCAGAAATAAATAACATTTTAAAATAGATTTATTGATCAAAATTGTAATAATATTTCACTGTATTACAGCTTTTTACTGTATTTTTAATCAGATAAATTCAGCTTAATCCTTAACTTAATTACTGCCTTCATTAAGTTATTTGACTGAATGTCCTGTTACCGAAGACAAATCTATAAATCCATTAATCCATGAAAAATATTACCTTCCAAACACAGTGTGTTTCCTGTCCAGGTATGTGCATGAGCGAAATGTTATAAAGCTGAAAGTAAAACAGAAATGAAACATTTCAGTAAATGCAATTTCATACATACACTATATTTGCCTTTCATGAGCTAAACAGCAGTGCTTACACAGGCAACAAAAAAATAGTGTTGAAGTTTCAGGTCAATTTAGGCTTTGTTACCTCTTATTAGTTATTGTTGGTTACAGAGGAATAAATACCCAAAGCAGACATCCAGTTAAAGTGATGTATGATACAAAGTTTGTTAAGAAGCCCCAGCTGAATGAATTGCAGAAGTTTAATACTTCAGACGTTTAAAACAAACTCTAAACAGAGTAATCCAATCCATGTAATGAGCAGATGAAATGTTTACTCACAACTGGGATTTATTTGTGTCGGGTCCCGAGTTAGCCATGCTCAGAATACCACGACCCGTGTGAGACAGATTGGGCTTGAACTCGTCCTTGAATGGCTTTCCCCAGTAAGACTCTCCTCCTAATACACACAACCACAGAGAGAGGAGCAGGAGGGGGGAAATATGGATGTTAAACACTATGGGGAGCATGTGTGTGAGATTAAGAGTAACACATCATGACACTCGGCCAATAACAACCCTGCTGTATGCAGCATCACATCTGTAGTCTGGTGTATTCACAGCAGAAGAACAAAAGCAGTGCTGCAGCACAACATGAAAACTAATCTACATGTTAAACCCGATAAACCTGATCACTTAAAACAGTAACACACTTCTTAAAAAACCACACTATCTGTGGACATTAATTTGTCCACAAATTGTATTTGAGATTTAATGACTAACCTAAGACTCAACGATATGTTTCATTGGCAATTCAAAAATCAACAAACAACATTCAATTCAGTAATCTTTTAAGAAAGTATCTTTTTATTCAGCAAGAATTCATTAAATTGATAAAAATGACAGCAAAGAAATGTTAAATATTACAAAAGACTTCTATTTTTAAATGAATGCATTTTTTTTTACTTCCTATTCACAAAGAAAAGTAGTACTAGCAGTAGTTTTTAAATTTGTTAATATTACATGTAAATATTCCATGGGTACAAAATCATCACATTACACTGATATGAAGTGAATAATGTGACAATAAGGACAAAATAAGGACTTGAGTAATGATGCTGAAAATTAAAAATCAGCTATGTTAAAATATAATGTCTTACAATATTGCTGTTTTCACTGCATTTTTGATCAAATAAATTGGTAAGCTAAAAGCTCCTGTCAAAAACAAGGAAAAAGGGGGTGAAATGATATATACAGTAACAGTATTGTGCAAAACTCTTCCCCAACAATTAACGGTTTTAAGTGGGTTATTTCTATCTATTGCAGTAGCAAAACATTATTTTTGTGATTAATTGTAATAATGCAGAGATTATTGTCTGACAACAGACAGTGCTCCACACAGAGATCTGATCTGATCATCTCCAAGTTTGGAAATGTAAACTCCTATTTCACTAACGCAAAAGATAGAAATAACAGACTTAAAACCATTTTTTGTATTGTTAGACTAGTGGCCTAAGACTTTGCACAGTACTGTATACACACACTACTGTTCAAAAGTTTTAGAACAGTAAGATATTTAATTGCTTTTAAAGATGTTTCTTCTGCTCATCAAGGCTGCATTTATTAGATTAAACATCCAGAAAAAACTGTCATTTTGTGAAATATTATTTCAATTTAAATTAACTGTTTTCTGTGTGAATATAATTTAAAATGTAATTTATTCCTGTGATACAAAGCATCATTACTCCAGTCTTCAGTGTCACACAATCTTTTCAGAAATCATTCTCATGCTGATGTTTTATTATCAGTGTTGGAAACAGTTGAGCTGCTTAATGTTTTTTTAGGATTCTTTGACCATTAAAATATTAAAAAGAGAAGCATTATAAGGATAATAATGTTCTGAACTACTGTTACAGTAGTTTACTGTTTCACTACTGTTCAAAAGTTTGGGATCAGTACATTTTTATTATTTCTTCTGTGAAAGAAATTAATAGTTTTATTCACAGCATTGATTTAGATTTTAGAAATGTTTTATATTTGGTAAAAAATCGTGTTGTTTTTTTACTTGTTATTCATCAAAGAATCCCGAGAAGAAAAAAAGGGAAAAAAATAAATCATCCCCAGGTTTCAAAATATATATTTGGCTGTTTCCAACATTGACAATTCTATAATAAATCAGCAGATTATTATGATTTCTGAAAGGATCGTGTGACACTGAAGACTGGAGTAATGATGCTTTGTATCACAGGAATAAATTACATTTTAAAATACAGAAAACAGTTATGTTAAATTGAAAAAATATTTCACAATATTAGTTTTTTTTCTGGATTTATAACCTAATAAATGCATCCTTGATGAGCAGAAGAAACATCTTTAAAAACCATTAAATTTCTTACTGTTCTAAAACTTGTATATGTATATAATATGTATGTGTATTTTATATCTATCTATCTATCTATGAATAATAGCCTCTTTAAATAAATTACAAAAAATTGGTGTATGTATTTATTTCCGTTTTGCCATGACGTGTATTTGCGGTATTACTGGGTACTCGGTAGTAGTGATGTAGGCGTGTGCAGGAAATACACTCGTGGTCTTTAAATCAACCAAATGAAAGATTTTTTTGATATTCAGTCTGCTGTATAACACCATGTATGCTTCTATTTCTTGAACAAAATAGACAGATGTACTATCATTTAAAAGTTTGGGGTCAGTAAGATTGTTTTAAAGGTCTGAAGTGTCCTTTTTGTTTTCTGTTTTACCATTACATAGAAATATCATATAAAGATATTGAGTTCAAACTTCTAGATGAATATTTAAGCACTGACTGTTCAAAATTCAGCAGTACTGATCTAATGCTATGATGTATAACGCCGGACAGTGTTTAACAGTGCTTTGTCTAATAAATAGTCAAAGAACACTTGCTGGGGGAAGTCTATAGTGATTACATTTCTGGTCATGTGATCTATAGTAAGTATCTAACATCAACGGTGTAACGCTTTCTTGGGTGTGTTCAGATGCCCCTTTGTGTTGAGCTAAAAAGCCTAGGATAGGACCGCTTTTGTCTATTGTATGGAATGGGGAAGCATGCCATCATTGTATTATGGAGGGGATGTTGCGATTGACCAGAGAACGGGTGACATCTACACAGTTGAGTTACAGTTCAGCTGACGGTGACCGTAGAGATTATTAAAGAATAGAGATGACAGGGTACTTCAGCTTCCAGGTGGCAGCACTACTTCCTGCAACCCCAACGACACCAGAAACACCTTCACACACAAGCCCAAGTGTTTGTGTTCATGGTATTCTGGGTGTTGTGGCTGAGGGGTTGAAAAGCTCCTGCAGTATGTTTTGTAGATGTGTATCATGAAACTGCCGAATAGAAAAACTCTTGACACCTGATGAAACTTTACTGCCGTTTGTACTTCCCCCTCCCATATTTCTGCTTGTTTTCTCAGGCTAAACAGCTGAATGGTGAAGAAAAAGAAAGTCTAATTTTGTGTCGTACACTATTTTTGTCATGACTGAACATGCTTACTGTGAAAAGAAGGGAGTTATACCGACTGTGTTTTTTTCTTCTTCTCTAAACTCCCCTTTGTAAAAGAATAAAATACAGAAAGAAGTTGAGAGTCTGGTTTATAGCTCCTTGTAGTACTTTGAAGATAGGACGCCAAGTAAGCTTAGCTCTGTGACTCTCTGGCTTCCTATCCTGATATATTGCATATTACTCCAGACGTGTGTGTGTGTGTGTGTGTGTGTGTGTGTGTGTGAGAGAGAAGAAAAACGGTATGAGTGAGAAATGGATGTCACGCTCTCATGGTTATATTTCAAACGTCTTCATTAAGCGTTCACAGAGGCTTTTAAGAGAGTGCCAGAGCAATTTAATTGAATCAAGATTATTTAGATGGATTGGTGTAAGTCAGTAGTTCTCAACTAAAATCCAAACCAGTATGAGTTTCTTTCTTCTGTTGGACATAACAAATGTTGAAGAATGCTGTTAATCAAGGGTACAGTAGGCCTCCATAGTATTTCATTCCCTATATGAAAGTCAATGGGGACCAACAACTCCTCAAAATCCTTCAGATCATCATTTGTGCTTAACGTAATAAGGAGACTTTATATAAATATTATAATTTTTGGTGATGCATCAGTACCAAAAAGCAAAAAACTTTGAAATGTGTTAATAAAAAACTCTTTACATTGTTGATATGAGTCCTATGCATGAGATCTGTTTCTCCACAAAGATTTTATGCACTCTCCACATGAGTTTGTAGGATGCTCGGCAGAGAAGATGTTTGAGTAACGTCTTAAGGGAGTCTCGCCAGAATGACATTTTAAAGCTCTGACATCAAAGTATTTCACAAAATCTCATTTAAAAATGTCCTTGTGTAATGAACCGCAAATAAATAAACTGAATAGATAATGTTGACTGTTACTTAATGCTAAATGAGCAGAGACCAACTGCCTATGTTTGACGACTCCCTCATGAGTCATATTGAATGTATTTGCTTAGAGCGGTCTTACCAGTATTAATAAAACCTTTTGCATGATTCTGTCACGTGTCTTCCTTTTGACACGAACACGTAAACACTGCACCGTTTTGCTCGGTTGGATTACTTTGCACGTTGCACAGGACAAAACTATACTGCACTGTTCAGAAAATTTGGGGTTAGTTAGATTTCTTTAGATTTTTTTGGCCTTGTTTTGTTTTGATTCATAATTTAATTCAGGATGGATGCATTAAATTGGTCCGTAAAGATGTATATGTCATTATAAAATGACTAGTTTCTAGTCATAAGAATTAAAAATAAATAAAATAAATAAAACTTTAACATTACACTGGAACTTAACTGAAAAAAAAGTGATTATTAATATCTTTTGGAAATGGAACTAAAACCAACCAGCCAGGCTTTAAATTAAGAAACGGCTGTGATTTATAGAGCAGGTTTTTTTTCCAGTTAGTGTCATCGAGAGCTTACTTATAATCACCTGCAGATTATTTTTAATAAGGTGCTGATCGGAGCTCTTCAGTTATTGTTGTCATATCTTAAACGTGACCTGCTCAGTGCCAGTTCTGAGATTTCTCCATCAGCATTGGTGTTGTGCTTTGTGTGTCTGAGTTTATATGAGATTTCCTCTCTTATTTACAGAGCAGCAGTCATGGGGAAAGGATGCATTGCCGCCACTAAGTACTTCCTGTTCTTGTTCAACCTCCTCTTCTTTGTAAGTGTACACACTCCTACACTTTTATTCCTCGTCTCAGCAGAAACAATGTGTGTCTAATTAGTTCGGGTCTTCAGATCTACTGTGAGCTAACACCGTTCAAAAGGGAGGTTACTACCGAGAAGTGCCTTTTGGGAAGTCTAGAAGAAAATTAATGTAAAACACTTATACTGCTTTTATAAAAGGTTTTGAGGAAAAAAATGATTACATAGCACAATCATGTTGTCGTGTTAGTATTATTATTAAACTACGTTATCGGAATTAAAAAGACAGCCTTTAAAGAACCAGTGAAATGATGTTTTAAAAATGTTTTTCTTTTTTTTTTATTTACAATTGTTTTAGAAATTCATGCATAAGAAAAATGTGTCTCAACAGTGAGTTGTTTTAGAGCCAAATGTTATGTGTTTACTTAAAAACTTCCTTAAGTTCAAAGTTGTATACCTATTTTACATTTTTATTTAATATATAGGTATATATTTACTTTTATTTTTTTTTTATTTTTTTTACATTTGCCACATTTCCCATTTGGCATGGCATATGCGGAGGTGTAAATACAAATAAAAATTATTAACACACGTTGAATATATTTAGTAGTAGAATATATTGAAGACATTTATTATAGTGTATATTAATTATTTATTTATTTGGTCATGTATTTGCATTAATATTAGGTAAAAACTGAAATACTCAGCAGTGGGATGTAGGAAATCCCTGTTAGGAAATTGGTCACACTTAATAAGGAAGCAGGCTTGTTGCATTTCTTTAGAAAGCTTCAACTTGATCTCTTGTGTCTTTTTATATAAAGAGTCAAAGGCTAATAAGAAAAGCATGTGTGTGACTCTGATTTTTTCTTCTGAAGACCCTTTAATTGTACAGTAGCCTGCTGCTTTACTACTTCCCTCTGATATTGGCCACAGACGCCAGACTGATACAGGAGAACTGCCCTCTGACAAGAGGAAATTAAACTTCTCTGATCCAGTTCATTTAGAGGACACCTTGGACCCATTAGTTTTGAACTTTGGGGCTTGAGTGCATGAGAACGCAGTTCAGTTCCTGTCTAACTTTAGCAATTATCTAGAGTATGTTAATGGCAGCAGGGACCAGTCACAGTTTAAACTAAGATCAGCTCGGAGGAACCAAATGGGTCAAGAAGATGACCAACACACATGCAACATGTTCTTTATGTTGGCTCATGCCTGTTTCTTTTGCTCTGTAGATTTTTGGAGCTGTAATCATGGGCTTTGGACTATGGGTCATCCTGGATAACCAGAGTTTCATCACAGTTTTGCGTAAGTACAAAAACACCAACCTAATTTCCTGTTCGGTTGTGCGAAATGGTGCCCCTGAGAGTCCGTCTGATCAAGCGGGCTACGTCTCCAGTCTGCTGCCATTGGCTCGAAGTGCTGGACAATCATAAGTTCATACATCACAATTAATTTTCTCATAGTATTGTGTCATGTGTAATTTTATTTTTCATTTTAATTTAATGTTAATCGTTAATTTAATTTTAATGTTAATTTTTAATTTAATTTAATCTAACTTTTAATAATAAAATTACATTTTATTATTTACTCCAGACCAGAATAAGTTAACCATTATCAGTGAGTCATGTCGCTGATTACACATTTTTCCATCCCCTTGAGTTCATGCTGGTGTTTATTTGATATACATGGGAATGCACAGTGAAAGCAGCTGCTATTCGTGCGCTTGGCGTGGGGAGTTTTCATTTTTTTGCCATTAACCAAGTTTTCCGCAAACCCCCCCCCCATGCTTTATATACTCACACATGCGCTCGCATGGATGTCAAGTAAACCATCTGACGCTCATCGGAAAGACTTTACACAGACAGCTAAAGCAAAATAAGGGAATAATTAGGGAAATGTTAAATAAGTGAGATACAAAAGCCAAACAGAGATTTACTGTACGTGATTTATGAAGAATCATCCTCGAACTTATACTGCCTCTGTCTGGACAGCCGAAGCCATGGGGACTCAGTGCTGAAAGAGAGTGGAACAGGAAAACGAGAGTGGAAAACTATCGTAAATCCTCTTGATTTATTATTCAACGCTTCCAAACTGTTCAGCTTAGATTTGGCACTGAACTAAACTTGACGCCATTTTAAAGGGATAGTTTACCCACAAGCTCTCATCATTTACTCCCCCTCAAACCAGTGTGACTTTCTTTTTTGGAATGTAAGTAAAGGATAATTATTTACTTATTTGGCGAAGAGCTTGGTAATAGAGGAAAATGATGTTAGACAGTTTATTTTATTAGCTCATTAAATGCAAAACGTCCATGAAGAAACACTGTTCCTAGCAAGCAGCTTTGGGTCTAGATAAACAGGATGAACATTTAAGGGGTAATGTACAGTAATATTATTAATTTTACATTTCATCATAAATGATGACAGCAATGTGAAATACTGATTTGAGAAGAAACCATTAAAATCCTATTTACCTGGTTATTATCATTAATCCATTACATTGTATAAAATCATTTTCGCAACAACATTTTTCTAAGATAAACACTTTGACTTTCACTTTGGGTGTGTTTTTTTTTTTTTTTGTGTGTCGTTTTGTTTGTTTTTGTTTTTTTGTCCAAATAGTTTGTCACCAAATCAGTTTGGTTGCTAGTATTGTTCATAACAGATTTGTTTTGTTTTCCACATAAGACAGAAGGTCATACAGATTTAAACGACTCAAACGAAATAGAAATTTAATTTAGAGATGCACCGATTGCAAATTTCTTGGCCGATTCCGATTTTACAGTAGGTGTGACCTGCCGATTCCGATTTTTGC
>JAUCNO010001476.1:3452590-3468495 GCA_032353835.1 Enteromius viviparus
AAAAAATAAAATAAAAGACTTAAAATGAAATAAATAATAAAAAATGTAATATAACTCTTTATACACATATATATATATATATATATATATATATATATATATATATATAATGTGTTTAAAAAAAGAAAAATAATGACTAAAGCTCCTAAGGTTTAAATTAAAATGAAATGTGAAAATTTAGAAAATTCAAATTCAAAATGTGAATACACACTATAAAAGCTGAGAAGGTTCTTGTGGCGTGCAAATGATTCCCTCTCTGTCTATCAAACATCAGAATCCGCCTGACTGTCTGTCTCACTCGACAGCTGTACATTTAACCTGCCATTTCATAACACTGTAATCACACAAAAAGCACAGGTTTTGACACACAGCCATACACAAACTTCAAACGAACTGGCCAACTGTTGTCTGAAAGGTGTTGCTTGATTCTAACTTCTTGAGTATAGAAAACCTGTATGAAATCACAGCCATGCTGACATATCACCCTCACTTAATCATACTCAACAGTCATAAACACACTGTCTGTGCTTGTCACCTGTAGTGTGATGAGATCCTGGCGAGTGAACGGTTCGTCTGTCAGCAGGTCTTTAAAACTCTTTGTCTTGATGTTGAGCTGTTCCACCGCCTAAACAAAACACACATCCACAGAACACATTTATACAGTTTTAAGAAGATTAATGCATCAATAACAAATTATTGATGTCAGCATGATATTAAAAGGGGCATGAACAACCAGATTTTCCTTGCTCTTTAGTGCAGATGCTAAAAATACTAAATTCAAATATCATAGATGTGATGTCATCTGCATTAATGACTTCATTTCATTATATAGATCCAGATGACATGCAATACGGTGTTACATGAGAGAGAGAGAGAGAGAGAGAGAGAGAGAGAGAGATGTGTGTGTGTGTATAAATATATATAAACACATCTCTGTGCTTCATGGAAGAAGAAAAAAATCCAACAGGAGGGTGAACAAGTGCATTTAAATACAAAAATAAAATGTTTTTTTTTTACATTTAATTAATGAATTCATATTTTATTTAAACAACTAAATATAAGTTTAGAGGAATTAATATAATATTTTAATAATATAAAAATGACTGTTTTTGTTTGCAAGAAATTCTGATTGGACTTAAGGAAGGAAAAAAAGGTCCCACAAAAGAAGGCCCTTGAAACATTTGAGATGTAGCATGTTTTACCTCATGAGAGAAAACATTTCCTGTGACTCTGTTGGCGACGATGTGGGAGTTGTTTGTGAACACTGTGTAAAGCACAGGACAGTGGTACTTCCCTAAAGTGCAGTAGAGAAAGACAGAATATGCACCGTTGAGGACTTCAATCCAATATCTCCTGTCATTAGCACGTATTGTTGTTGACGCAGGCCAGGTAAGAGGATCACAAGCACACACACACACACACACACACAAACATACTTACCTTCATTGTTTTTGCTGAAGTTAAGCTTGATGAGGGATTTAGCCTCAAGCTTCTACAGAAGGAGAGAGCAACAGGAAGTTAAGGAGTGACTATACCTGTCAGACTTCCTGACACACCTACATTTAAAATATAATGTAATCACACTGTGTTAATGTCTGATTATGTTTAATCATTTAGCATGAATTAGCTGATTCATACGACATGTTTGAACAGCACTCATTTTAAACCCCATCGTGTAATGCTGGGGATAGTTTGGCTTTAAGTAAATTAACAAGTACATTTCTGGCCCTAATGACACTTATATGAGACCAGCAAAGATTTATATGACTGCCTAAAGTGCTACTAAGTGCAGGCTGGTTTATTTTTCAATATATATTAAAACTGTAACTCATAAATAACAATATCTAAAGGTGATGTACACTATTGTCCAAAACATTCAGGGCCCATTAGATTAGATTATGTTATCAAAAACACACTGACCAAAAGTTTACGTAACACATAATAGATATCAGCGCTTTTCTGTCCAAATAAATGCAGCTACAGTGAACATAATTTACTTCTTACAAACATTTAAAAACAGATCCCAAACCTTTAAACACCTTTTTTTCCCCAAAGCTAACATAGCTTCCAGGTCAACTTTCAGTAAAGCATTCATGGTGGAGATTGTTTGTTGTCACTAGTGCTTTTAAACTTGCCTGCACATAACATTAGATGCAGTGACTGTATAACACGCTCTTCATCTCTCAGGATTATTTCTCTTTAAACCTCTCCCTGTCCGATAAAGCCAGTAGCTGGGCATCTGACCGCTAGACTCCACCTCACACTACTGATCATTTGCGGACCTCCTGATGGATAATGAACACAAAAACTGCAGGAACTGCTCAAAATCACCAGCTGAAGTCTGCCTGGCTCAATGGATTTTATCCATTAATAAAGGTCATGCCTTGCCTAATAAACATACACACACTGAGACTTCTAAAATACAGTATATAAGAGTAAGACATATCTTTAAACACACATTAGTAAAGCAGAACTCATGAAAGTATGAAGTCTGCTCATGAGAACAAGTCGAGGCATGTTGAAACGATCTCTAACACACACACACACACAGTCTGTGTTTCTCATCAGCCATAGTCAACTTCATCCCTTACTTTCTTCCTCTCCATCTAGTGAGACAAATCAATCATGAATACTTCAGATAACACAGTCACACTGTGTGTAGGAGCACACACACACACACACACATCACACACTCAACAGTGGCATGTCCAGACATGCTCTCTCTCACTCAGATGCAAAACTATGAAGATGTAAATATGCACTACAGATGACAGCCATGTGCTTGATGGACACTGAATATGAATTTTTAACAGAGTAAATACAGGACGCCCTACATCATGCTCTCTGTAAACATTCACACAACTTCTGCTGATGCCAGAGCAAACCGATTATGCATGCAGCGTGGACACAGATCCTATAACTCCTATTCCATAAATTAAGAGTGCAGTGACGTGTGTCCAGTGAACTGATTATGCAGCAATTTACACCCACATCCACTCCTGGCACACCGAGTGCTGTTAGCCACCGCCAGCCGGCCTGTGAAATATCTTCATTATCGTCTCAATAATGATTTCCAGATGAGTACAGCAACAGAGTATTTTCCCTCTAAGCAGCGCATTAAGCTTGACTACTCTCCAAAACACAAAATGAAACTCTCAGTGTAGAAAACACCTACAGCATGTAATAGAATTTAAATTATGAAAGGCTTTCGGTTATCTGAATATTTTATTGCCACTTTTATATTTATTTTCCTCTTTTATTTTTATTTGTTTTTAATGACACTTTTTACTGTTAATGTTATTTCTTCTTTTATTTCTTAATCTTATTTCTGTTATGATTTTTTTTTAATTATTTTGGGTACAACAGAGCATTTTCCTTCACATTAAGATGACTATATAACTATTTTAAACTCTCAAAGCAGAAAATATCTACCGTTTAGCAAACATGTAATTAAATTATGATTATGAAAGGCTTTGGGTTATCTTAACATTTTATTTGCATGTTTTTTTCTATTTTTTACTAAAGTATATTGGGTTTTTGAGCGTTTCTGTGTGGCTGATAGATGGTTAGTTACTGGTGTTTTTTAAGCATTAAATATGATATTGCAGCATTTAAAATGCAATATATGTCATATATCAAATAGCTAATATTTTAGATGATTTACATAATTTAAATGTGTGTGCTGGCCATTTTCATTACCTTTTTTAATAAATTTATTATGTTTTAAATTTAATATTTATATTTTATTTATATTATATAAAAACATTTCAATAGTTTTACTGAACTTGTTACTGTCCCACGGTAAAAAAAACACTCACATGAGAGGCTCAGGTTCCTAATTCAATGCTAGTCTACGGGATGTTTTTGGCCCAGTTTCTTATCTGAAACCTTTAGGAAGCTCTAACACATCTCCACTCAATATGTGTCATGATTTAAGATCCATATTACAAACAAGATACAAGTTTATTACTTGGGGTAACCCTAAACACAAGTTTACCTTGAAAAACAGCACTAAATATGATTAATTATGCCCTTTAAATCATGTGTACAACAAGAAATTCTGCTTTATAGCTTTGGACACTCTAGGATGCACAAGCAAGCACACAGATAGCATCATCTGAAGCTGATGATATTGCATTTTACTTTTGTGTCATCAGTCAAGCGCGTGGCCTCCTCTTAAATGGCGTCTGGCGCCCTCCAGTGGTTTAATTCATGCAGGATTTTAAACATATTGGGGCAGTTTCCCGAACAAGACTAGTCCTAGATTAAAATAAATGTTAAGAGCTGTCTAAACTGGAAAAAGCTTGCACTGAGATATCTTAAAATACATAATTATCATTGTTTGGTCTTAAAATGCTCACAGATGATGCATTTTTGTAAGATATGTTTCTAAAAAACTCTTAAATGTCCGAAATTAGCGAAGGTCTAGTCCTGGCTTAATCTAATCCCTAACCGGGAAACCGGCCTAAAAAGTTGTTAGCTCTAAAAATGTTCAAGTGCATTGGTCAGCGTCAAATGAAATATTATAAATAGGAATAACTTAAATACCTCTCCAGATATGGGGTTGGTTCCATACCTCTTAATCCAAGGCACTATGCTCCTAGAAAGAAAACAAACATTAAGCTTTTTTTATCTTGCATCAACACAGTAAAAAAAAACACTATTGTTAAACATCCCAATATAAAATCACTTTTGTATTTTAAAATGCATTTTTTTCTTGTGATGGAAAACAGAAGATCTCCAGTCTTCAGTGTCACATGATCCTCCAGAAACATGTTGAATGTCAATGTTGAAATAAGTTAACACTTGTGTGGAACCAGAATATAAACTTGTTTTTTGATAACAGTATGTCAAGAAAAAGAAGAGAAAGTGTTTTAAATCAAACTTTTGATCTTGATTTCATGCATCCTCTTGCAGAATAAAAGTATTAATTTCACCACCATAAAGTTTACAAGGGTAGTGTATGTAATAATAAATATAAGCTACTATAAATAAGTGTATTATTCTTATTCAATAATGAATGTAAATAACAGCTTTACAAATGACGCGTGCTGATGCTGCTGACAGCAATATACTCACATTAGATCAAAAACCACACCTTCCTCTGTGCACATGGGATACTCAAAGGGCTGAAGACACAAACTACGAAAGAGATAGGAGACGAGCATTAAAAATCATACATATGACACTAAAGCTACTGTGTGTCATTTCTGAGCTACCAAACGGATCAGTCACACCATCTTCCACTGAAATGACAGTCCAGTCCTAAACTTAAGTGATTTTTTTGAGTCACTTAATATATGCAAAATTATCAGAAAGTCAACGAATCAATGTCTTACTAATAACCGTCTCCAATACGGAGAAAAGTTTTTGAACAAAAACTGACACACAGCAGCTTTAATTCACATTAAACCAATGAAAGCCTTGTTTGATCTACAGTTATCTATTGTGCCGGTCCTAAATAACTTACCAGAAGAAACACAAAGGAGTTTTTTCAATCAAACATGAAAGAAGTGAAAACTCACCTGCAGTGATCAAAGGGCAGACGTCTGAAATTGGCTTGTGGGATTTCTATAAACACGATGACAAAAGGCTTATTTTACTCAGAGAGCAATTTCAAACAAAAAGAGCACGAAATCAAACTATATGCAGTGCAATCAAACAAACAACACAGCGAGCGACAGGAAAACCAACAGCATTACATACGCTGCTGAGCACAAGCTTGAGGTTGCTACAGGTGAAAGAAATATTGTGAACTTTTATTATGTGGGTTCTATTTTAATATATTTGTAAAATGCAATTTGTTAATGTGATGCAAGGGTGAATTTACATCGAATCTCGCTGAGAATTCATTATAATTTACTGATTTCTAGACATATTTTTAAGAAGAAAAAAATAAACATTTACTTAAAATAGAGGCCTAAATCTTTTGTAACATTATAAATTGCTTTCTGTTACACTGGATCAATTTATTGCATCTTCGCAAAGTGCAAATATTTATATCTTTGCCATTTGCAATTAATATTAATAATAATGTTTTAATAAAAATTTAACATTTATAGAATTTGTAATGGTAGTGTACATACAATGTATGTATTCATTAAGGCCTGATAAATTACAATTTTAACATTTTCCTGATACTGGGGAAACCCTGAAATGTTAGGTTTTACTATCTTTGATATGTATATTTCCCACTCACTTTTTAATATATACATACTGCAGAAAGACACGCTGCATCAAAACCCCCAAATGTATAATATATTTTGATTTAGATTATATTATAGATAATAATATCTGAAAGTGTTTATTTGATTTGCTTATATTCTAAAATGTATCCCACAATGTTTTGTTTACGGTTGAATGCTTTCAACAGAGGTTTTCTTAATTCAAATAGATCAGTAACGTTACCTGATTTCTTCCCTCCATAAAACTGAGTGTATTCTGTACATGTGATGTACCTGAAACGCAAAGATATCACGGATATTATTGTAATTATGGAAGAATCATTCAATTCAATTAAATAACAGTACATGTGTATCGGTTGACTACTAAATAATAAAACATAACCACACAAAAAACATATTGCAGTTGCAATCAACGCTAGAAAGAAGCACGAGTGACAGCTGGATTGTATAGCGTTAAAACAAACACGTTATAAACCTCGTAAGACACAAAAACGGCATTCCTGCAATAAATATACTGGTTTTGTTTTCAATGAAATAATCAAATACAACTGTAAGACGCTCTACAGTTAACGTACTGGTAATGTCATATTCTACTCGCGTTATGTTTCATATCAACTCACATCTTATCTTTTTGATGCTGTCTTTTCCCCATTTTTGTAGACCAAGAGGATGTAGCAAATAAGAGAATAAAAGTTTATAAGCGCCTAAACAACCACCACAAATCCTCCGACTGTTTAAAACACACTTCCGGTCAGCGTTCAGCGCGACTGTAAAATGTGTCCGGAGTGAAACAGAAGAACGTTTTTATTTTCCTTTTTAGAATCTTTAGACAGGCCTAACTTATTATTAAACATAACGAATAAAGTCCATGTTAAGATAAAGAAGGTCTGTCTGTCTATCTATTTATCCATCGATCTGTATCTGAGCTTTGTAAATAATCAACCATGATTAACGTTAAGCATTTGAAATATTATTGCGCCAGTTATCTTTTTACTCATTCACTGAGTTGAATAAAATACTACAATAACCATATTTAAAGTATTAATAAAAACTGACCCTATTAATCATTGATACTAAAATGATACTGCCATTAGCTCACACTGTCACATCACATAAACACATAAAATAATGTCTCAAACTTACGATGGTTCTTCTTCTATGGTTAGTGGCAAGTATAGATGTACTGTACATGACATATTGAAATGCTTTATGAAGTGGTCATATTCTGTGGAAACTTTATTTTTAAGGTATATATGGAGAAAGGTCAGTATGCATTAATCAACAGCAAAACTGCAGGAAGTCTTTGGCTGTTAAAGTGTAACCTAAGTCAGTCCTATTCATAACACACTTCAGCTTTATCCTTGTGAGAAGAGAATGTTTGAATGTTCACATGTAATAAAAACCAATCTAGCAAAAGGCAATAGAAATCAGTTATATAGATGATAGATCTGTGCTAACAATGACAGTGACACATGAACGAGACACGTGTATGTTACATAAAGTTTTTATTTTGTCATCTTTCAATGTTGCTCGGGGGCCTCTTTCACAGGAAGCCCAACACCTCATCACATTTCAGCTTAAAAGCACGTCTCCACACAACATTCTAGCCAGAGTTATTTACTCATTCATGTGACGATTACAGTAAAGCTCAAGTTCTGAACGAGTCGAAACCAGTTTAGGAAAATTATTGCTATTGCCATTGGCACCAACAATAAGAGCTTCAAAGAGTGAGGTCATTCAACAGTAGTTGATTTATTTTGATGATTGATTCAAGCACCCACACACTACGTAATACATAGCGGTGGCTTACAGTACATTTCTGAACACAAATCTAACATGTTAAAGATGTGACTGTCACCACTTATATGGGTAAGATTCATTTAAATATGAAAATGTTTTATTCAGTCATGTCCTTTAATGTTTTTATCTCTTTCTGACACAGAAAAACAGGTTTTAGGTCGGTTGCATACAAGTCTATGGAAACTCATTTCTGCCACAGAATAAAAAACAATAATAGTTTTTATTTCAGAATTTACTATTTTTATTTTGACATTCTTCATCCAGAATTCAGACTTTTCTTCTCCAAATTGCGTATTTATATTTTGCAATAACTTCCAATTTTTCTCTGATTTTTTTTTCTCACAATTTAGACGTTATTTCTCATATTTGTGAGTTTATATCAACTTAGATGTGAATTGTGAGATGAACTTGTTGTTTTTGCAATTCTATAACCCACAAATGCAAGACATAAATTCACAATTCTGAGAAGTAAAATCAAAAAGTCACAATTACCTTTTTTATTTATATTTATTTAAGAAATAAGCCTGATAAAAACAACAACGACTTATATTGAGGTATTGTTTATATCTTGCATTTTTTTGGTGGAAAATTAAAGATTTAGATTTTTGAGATATAAATGAGCAATTTTGAGAAAGAGTCTGAAATTTGGGGGGGAAAAAATCTGAAAAAAAAAAGGTTGTGACATAAAAATCCCAATGAGATTTTATTAATCTTTTATTACGTGGAGGAGACAAGCTCCCATAAAGTCAGTGCGGACCTTTCACCTTAAGCAAAACATTTCTTCTGAGCTACCAGTGAAGGATCTCTCTTATGCGACCCCACAGTCTTGTTATCCACAGGTTGACACCCATATCGGTGAGATACTGCAGCTCTGGTGTGAGCATCTTCCTGCACAGCTTTCGATGCTCTTTGTCGACATTCTTCTTCAGATTGTATCCCATAATCGACTTCTCACCGAAGGGTTGCCACGGCTGCATGGACGTCTCCAAGATGCTTCCTGCATCGACAGCGTGGCCTCCTTCAATGCAAATGGAAGCCATTTCTGCATTTCTGCGCTGCAGCTCTGCCACATCTCTCGCCATGCGCTCACGGCCGTAAGCGTCTACTTTATGCCAGAAGGTGGCGTTGAAATACTGGTAAAGCTTCCAATCGATGGCGTTCCACTGCAGCGCTTTGGCCCTGAGCTCTGGACTCAGTTTTGAAACAGTTGAACCTTTCCGGGCATTGAGTTTGAAGAACAGCAAGTCCTCCACGTCCCAGCAGAGAGTGTCCTTGAGCAGGATGAGCGATTCTTCGAAATACTCCACAAGCATTACCAAATGGAAGCCCTTGGAGATTTCGTGAATAGCCTCGTCCACTTTTGGGTCGTCTGGATGTAAGTTATTATCCTGTCCAAAGTCAAAGAATAGCAAGTTTTTGAGATAGAAAGAATTGAATCCTTCTGGGTCGTAGTAGAGATTTGGATCCTTCAGGAATCCTCTCAGCTTGTCACCTTCAGAAAGCTTCCAAGTGAGAGGTACAACGCGTCCAAAGTAGTGGAACGAGGACTCAGCGAGATCAGCCGGGTCCCGGAGGATTGTGATGTACGAGGTGTCGGCTGGAAGCACCCTGGCCACCTCAGCAGCATTGAAACGCATGTGGTTACAGATGATGTTGAAGCACATTCCCGGCCTGTAGTCCTTCACTTGGGAGCGATGGAAAGGCGACGGGTAGAAGAAGTCATTGCGGCTGTTGGGGAAGGCAAATTTGAGGCGGTGTTTTTCGCCAAAGCGGAAGAGAATGTTGAGGAAAGTGCTGCTAGCTGTTTTATGGGTCTTCATGAACATGATGTCCACTTTTGGCGTGCAGGTGCGACGGCCAGAGGCATGATGGGAGCTGTTAGAGATTGTTGAAGAGTGGGCGGCAGAAGGGCGATGAGCACATGAGTAAGGCACTGGGACTCTGTAAACAAAAATGAACAGAAATATTATTGACTTTATAATTGATTTTAGATGCATCATCTTTAGAATGAGTTCCTCGCCACGGATCATAAAACAGATAAATAAACACAACAAAAAATGTTGCAATAAGAAAATCTTTATCCAAATTTTACACTAGCATAAAAAAGTAAACATAATATGCTTTGTGGCTTTATTTTAATAACAATTAAGCAGCTGTAGATAGATTTTCTTAAAGAAATTAATTTTGTAATGATGTATACTGAATAAAAATTGTATGATGTTATAATAGTCAGGGCTATTATTGTTATCATAAAAACTTATACTTAAAGATGCATGAATAATATTCAATTTATGTGTGAATCCTGGATTTTTATTTATTTATTACTGCTAAAATAAGGCAGACTTGATGACATATGTAAATATGTACTGAATTTAACTACATCTTTAAATTAAACAATGTTTCCTGTCAGGATAGAATGAATTAAGGAGAAATTATCCTAATATTTGTCATGAAAATAACATGACAATGCAGACCTGGTTTATTTTCTTTATGATAAATAAAGATCCATTCTCCTGGATTTATTTTGATTTTAGGATGAAATATTTCCTGGTTATTTCTTCACGAAATATTCACACCAAAATAGTCGTTATTTAACTGAAACTTGGACTTGGTTGCAGAAGAAAAAAAAACAAACAAACTGATTTCTGTTGTACTGTACATTATTCTTGTTCAAAATACATGTAAGAACTCACTCTTGCAAGCCAAACTGGACCTCTGGGGCCGACAGGCAGTACAACAGAATCATGCAGGTGGTCAGGAGCGCACCCAGGATCAGTCCCTTACAGATGGACCTCCACTGCCTGACAGGCTTTCCAACCATCATAGCTGCTTGGTTGGACTCTGGGAGAAAACCCTGAAGCAAAGGGAAAGACGTTTCAATAATGATTTAGTGCTAATAAGTGCAATGTCATTATGTCTCTAAAGGCCCTTTTACGTAAACACAGTCAAATGTGCTGTGCTATGTGATGTGCTTACATATGCAGAGTCCTCTAGTGCTGCTAGCATTTCATTATCGAAGCATTTTTGAGTGTGTTAAGAGATATTCGTCACCATTTCCTCAAGTGCCCAATTATTTAGGTACACTGCTGCTCACTCAATTGCTTTTCTCCCCTGAGTTTAGCCATGTCATCTACATCTACTCAGCATCTACTTATGTGGCATCACAGCTAATTCAGCTTTTTCAAGTTATCTGTTCATTTTAAGTGATGTAGCAGGTCACTATTTATTTTAAGGTATCATTTATTTCCAATCACTAATTTTTTCTACTGAAAGAGAAAAAATACGTTATTACCCTTCTCTAAAGATATTTTGAGTAAACATGAGAATCCTTTTGAGAAACTTGAGAAACCCCTGGAGAGAACACTTTTGAACAAAAAGCCCTTAGGGACGTAAAGGACTCCGATGAGAAGCAGACAAGTTTCTTTCCCCCCTCAGTGGATGCATAGTTCATTTTTCATGAAGTCATGAACTTAAAAAAAGTGATATGTAAATAGTTTGTAACAAAACGGAGGTCAAATTAATTTAAAGGCTTCGACCTTTGTCGAAACAAAATAATGACGTTACGTATTAGCCTACTTTACTTTTATTAAATATTAAAAAGGTTTACTGGTCTCCGCTGCATATTCATATTTTATAAATATTTTTTTATATAGGCTATAAAAATATTGAATGTAATCTCTCAGTTCATCTAACGGCAATCCACCACATATATTAACGTGGAAAAAAAACATGGCTTTTAACTGAAATTATTTAATAATCTTAACTTTATATTAGCTTAAAGTTTAACTTGACGCAAAAAACACACAAACTCTGAAGCCATAATTATCGCTACCTGAAATGCGACGATATTGCCTAACCTACGTCATATTATTTTAGAATATTAACGGGTATGAATTTTACCATTGTTCTTACTTGAGAGTAAATTGTTGTATTATGACATGAATATAATGTTTAGTTAACTGAAATAAAGCAGGCTTGATGACCTATGCAGTCTACAAACGCGTCCTCAGGAGAGAGAAACGGCCACAGCGTTCAGAGATCATTGATCAACCAATCAAAAAGCAACAATGGCAGACAGCAATTTAAATATATATATATATGGGCGATTCTATAATTACGGGTACATTTGCTGTCCCCACAAAAACAAAGTCATTATTTTTTTCGACTTTTTTTCATATTTTTTCAAATGGTTATATTTTTTTATATTTCAATTTATTTATCCATGTTTTTTTATGAATTACAAGATGTGCAGTCCATAATAATATAATAATTTATTTTAAACGTGTCTTAAAATAATGACTTTTTCTGTTCTTCTTCATTAGCCAGTGTATTTTTTGTGATCAAATATCGATGTTCAATCAAAATATTTTATTGTACTTTTCTTTTGGCAACGGTTTATTTATTTCATTTATTAAAGCCCTAAGTAGTTACTTACTTAATTCTACAACATTATTTTTTTTTCTTGGAAAAAAGTGTGTTCCCAAGTCTTGTGTCAACTCTGTTACCACATCACACTTTTCCTTTACATCGGTGGAATTATCTCTCAGAATTGTGTAAGTTACAGGAAACTATGTCACTTTCACTCACTGATAAGATCTGAAGCACTGAAAAGTATCTTTGCTTTACTAATCTATAAATAGCCTAATCTAAAAACTTCTTACACCAAGAGTTATTTTTAAAACGTCAACTCTGTTACCACAATATCAAAAGGAAAATACAATGTATTAGTAATGTCACATTGGGTTATTTAAAGCTCTCCTAATCATGTTTTCTTAGCATTCATGCCAGCAAGTGGAGTTTTTGGAAAAAATACAATAAAATAAAAAACACTATTGTCTCCATTGTAAGTCTACCTAGGTAACAGAGTTGACTTTGACAGGCAGGGACACCAAACATACCTGCAATTAGATAATATATATAATCATATATATTATCTGGATCAATACATATGCTTAAAAAATTTCTGTCCGTATAAAATTTATGAACAAAATAGGTATTAAATATAACGCATAGTGCAGGACGTGCTCGACAATGCAGAGGTCTGAAGAACATGTCTAGTTAGTAATGTAGCCTAATCCATAACTTACAAATAACTACTTTTAGATTACTTTAGGATTACTTTTGACATAACTCCTTCATTGCAATTATAGCCACCTGACTAGTAGTTTTCTATTTTCTGTTGATCTGTTTTAGACTTTATGAATATACACGGTAGACTATTTTCAGGGAGAATGAAATTATGAATCATTTATTGCAATTGTGCATTTTAAAATGTAATCTAATCTAATTACAAGTACTTAATTTTTAAATTCTATTGAATTCTACATGTAATTACAATTTACTCTGTTGGTATGTCATACAAACTATGCATTTTTCAAATGAAAATGAGCTAGAATAATAGATTGTGCTGAGATGGATGCACTGCAGTTGCTGAAACTGTGCTCCTGCAGGGGGTTCATTATGAGGGCCAGCTGTCCAGCGAATGAATTATGCATTCAGAAGAAAATTGACACTGTCCGTTCAGGATCGGATATCTGCAGTGCGGAGCCACAGATGGATAACTTAATACTACCAAGAGAGCATGTTACATGCACTGACTGTGACAGCCATGCTGCAGAGCACCGGCTCCAAAAGATGGAGAGACAAAGGAAACATAGCCGTTCTCTCAAATCCCCAGCAGAGGCTAAAAATCTAGAAAGCACAGAAGAAGTCTGAAGGAACCCATTGTTCTTATTTGCAGCGATCTCTAATCATGCATTTTTCAAAGTCATCCTTTGTTGACAGCAAAAACACTAACAACATCATCATTGTTATGCTGATGGCCACAAGTAATGATTTTACAGAACCACAAAGAATTACTACAGCAGCTGCAGCTCTAATTTAGAAGAAAACAGAAAGAAATAAAAGACGCATGCATGTTTGCATCCATCAAACACAAGCGTTGTTTTCATAGAGATTTGTGCTTTATCGGTATGCCGTAAAAAAAGTCTTTGGACATGCAATGATTTTCATTCGTGCATGCAGTCTGATTAATTTCTGTGATTTAACAAAGAATGTCACATGTGACATCTGAAGCGCTTCTGGCAAATTCAGAACAGACAAGAAGCCACTGTAATCAAGTTTGCTGATGGGATACAAAAAGAATAAAGGTTTCTTTTACTTCGCCACAAGAAAGCAGTCAGATTGAGCAGTCCGATTATAGAGGAAAGCTCAGGAGTATAATGATAGCGTTTCATTAAATTCAGCATTGTGAGGCCTCATGGTGATGTAAAAGCTTTTTGGAAATGAAACACATGACTTCTCATCAGCGTATTTCCTTATATTTGTCATAGCACGAAAATAATAATAATTGTTTTCCCAGCAAAATCTATAAACATCAATAGATCAAAAAAAATTTTTTAAGAAAATTGCATTTAAATAATTTTAAATGTGTGTAATATATATTACTTTATTTATCTATTTATTTGCCTTGTAAGGCGTCATTGTGCAAGAAGTGTTTGAAGCAAATAATATTCCAAAATATTCAATAAAATAATAAAACAAAAAAGGCTTTCAGAAATAAAATGTATTTTTCTTAACACATCAGTTAGTTTATATATTGTCACAATTTCTATATTTTATAAGTATAGGCTATTACTTGTTATAATAAATATGATTGAATTTATTGGGGGTTATATTAAACCCAGAAAACCTGAAACTTTGAATTGTTTAGAAATATGTTCTGACAAACAATTATTTTTTGTGGTTATCTTGTTTGTGAGTTTAGACTAAAAAATAGACATCAAAAATATTTATTAATACTTATTCATTATGATTTATGCCACACGTTAAAACGGTACTATACACATATTTAAACAATGGCAATGCAAATATTCTCCCAATATAATTTATATTGAAGATTAAATATAAAACATTGTATTATATCTTACCAAATCATGTAGATTCCTGTCAAAGCTTGATTGGCAGAAAAAAAGCAATGACTCTGAAGAGAAAAATCCGACTTTGTTAACAATGATGCATGGTAATGCTGGAAAGACATTGATGCCTTCACAGTTAACTGTCCAGTTGTGCTCTCCAAGGTTAACAGATCTGTATCCCTCTTATCTTCTGTGAAATATTCAAGCGATCATTCACCCTCCACACACACACACACACACACACCTGATGATTTTGAAGCCCCCGCCTATCCTCTCCTCCTCCTCCGTCTGCACGCTGAAGAGCTGAGCTGGCTAAACTGCATTCAGAAGAGGCTCGGCTCGCGTTTTCTGTGACGCAAGACCAGACGTCTGGGGACCTGCACTTGTCACTCTGTGTCTCTGTTTGCATTTGTGAATGAGCGTACAGGAGAAGACTGAAGGCAGAAGGAGGTGAAGTTAGGATAAGAAAAGGCAAGACAGAACTACAGAAAAGGACTAGGAGAGGAAGAGATTCAAAAAAAGCAGGGTTAGCGAGAGAAAAATAAACAGGAGGGAGGGAAAGGAACAAAAGAAAGGAGGAGGGATCTGTTCAAGGTGGAAACAGAGAGCCATTGAGGACAGATTGCTGGTTTGAAGTGGAAAAGTTTCTAGAAAGCATATGAGAGGGGCCAAAACACAATTCCTGAATCCCAAACTGCACCAGTTTGCTTAGCTTCCCACGTCCAAGTCACACAAATACATACTAGTATAGATCAGGTTTGATGATAAAATGACAGAAATGATTTGAAAGGTCAGAGAAACTCGTAACCTTTATGCTGCTGTGGTGAAAATCCTTTACCTAATCTGCTGTTCCCAGTCGAAAACTTTTACACTGTAAAAAAAAAAAGCTGTAGAAATTACAGTATTACTGGCAGCTGTGTGCCAGCCAAGGGCGAAATTGTCAATCACACATTGGGGGGGACAGCTGTGGGACTTTTTGTGTTGGGCATGCACACATTTTTTT
>JAUCNO010001476.1:3504558-3519545 GCA_032353835.1 Enteromius viviparus
TATTACACAAAATGGCCAAAATAACTCCATGATTGTGGTTGGGACAACAAAGGGCACTTTATAGTGATATTGACCCAAAGAATACTGGCCAAAAGAAGAGAAAGATAAATTACCTTGACCATGATATTGAGCATGGCTCCTGGATAACTGATGGTCACCTTTGCCTTCTTCTCATTGGTGGATTTTATGACAAAGTTCTCAGGAAAGGTGTTGGGAAGAACACACCAGATACCATCAGTGTCTAACTCAAGAGGCCTCCTAAAGAAGAGGAGAAGAAGAAGGAGGAGTCACTTGATTACATTAAACTGTAGTGAAAAAAAAAAAAATTCCGGTAACCACAACAGTATTTATGGGTTTGGCGTAAGAGTCTGACCCAATCTGCTCAATGAGCTCTCTGGCCTGTGTGATAATGTTGGCACCGGTGAAACAGACAATCCCTGCCATCTCCATTGAGTACCAGCGTGCTCTGTGAATCGCAATGAGACAATATGTAAGAGATTTATAAAACAATCAGCAAACTCAGAAACTACTGAAGAAACTCTGTAGATTTATCAGCTCTAGGACTGGGCAATAAAAGTCCCTAAGAAAGTGATGGTTCAATACCCTTTTCTCATGACGTATCCGTAGAAGGAGTTAAGGATGCATTTGTGTGCCAGCTGCAGAGACTCATAAAGGATCTCCATGTTCTTGCAGCGTTTCACCTCCGCTGCGTCCCCATTATCCTGTGCTGTAGACAGCTTCTTCTTCCACACCTGGGGCCGGTTGCATAAAAGGTTAAGACTAGTCTTAAAAGGTAGTCAGCTAAATTTTTCTTTAAGACTGGTCACAGTTTTTTCAAATTAAATTACATAAAAATGCATATTAGCTAAATACAAAAAAATAAAACCGATTACTCTTGGCTAACTGCTAGTTGGACTAGCTCTTAAGACACTGTCTTAACATGAAGGGTAAGTTTATGCAACTGGCCCCAGGACGGATAATAGCAACAGACAAAACTTATAAAAACGGCATATATAAATGACTCCTTCCTGCAAATCAACATGATCTATATCTGAAAACAGTACCTTGTGGAGTCCTTTGAACTCATAACGACGGTCTCTGAAGGCTCGAACAGTGTCAACATAAAAAGAGTTCTCTCTCTGGCAAATGGTAGTAACTCTCTCCTCCAGTCTGGTCAGGTGAACCTTCTTGTAAGCTTTTCGACAGTAGTCTAAGAAAAAAACAAACATAATAATATGTATCAATAATCATCTAAACATGGGAGTATGTAAGTAGGGCTAGGTCTCCTTCCAAAAATTTCGATACCGGTTCCTTAATGATATCTTTTTAGATACCAATTTTATGAAATACGCTTTAACAAAATTACATTATCTCAAAAACCGTTTTGTTTCAGCTTGTTGACATTTGTGTGTGTGTGCACGCATACGGCGGAACTGGGCCGTGCGCAATGTATAGAGAGCGCAACTAAATGTAGAGACAGAAAATGATCAAACTCCATACCCAGCCCTATATGTAAGTGCATAATTTAAGCTCATTTTGGTCTATGACAACAGTCACACACAAAAAACCTAGTTCCCTGCAGGTGTACACTAACCTCCCAACCGCTTCTTCTCATGCCGAGCTTGTTCTTCTCTGTTGAGCTCATGGAAAGCACGAGGTGAACCATTAGGAAAGAGAGGAGGAAACTTTTCAGATTCTAGTTGTTGCTGAATGCGATGAAACTCACTTCTACTCGCAGGCACTAGGAGAAAAATGAATAACTATATTAACATTTTAAACTTGTTTCAGTGTCTATGACAATCATTCTAACATGCTGACTCAAGGAATATTTCTTTATTATAACCAGTGATAAAAACAGCTGTGAAAACCATGACAAATGTTAAACTGTTTGATGAACAGAAAACAACAGCATTCATTTATTTCAAAACTGCTGTAATACGTTATAAATTATGTTACTGTGACTTTGATCGATTTAATGCATCCATACAGAATACTGAAATATAAAGAGTCATTTTAATATCTTCTCAAAGATGTAAGACGTTCAAATCACTCACTAATCTCTCCTCTCCACTGCCAAGCCATCCTGCGCTGACAGTTTGCACCAGGTTTATTAAAATCACAAGCAGCACAGGTTGCTTCATCCACCATGGCAGAGGGCTAGATAAAAAAAAACGATCATTTGCCTTGTTTGATTCATATACAGCTAAAGCAGAAAAACTAGAATTTGTCTAATAATGTCATTAATAATTAAATCAACACCTATCTAAGATAAGAACTGTACTGCACCTGTAGTCTGTTGGTGAGGATGATGTTGGGGTACATCGCCCCCACATCCAGATGGTAAATAAGAGGACACTCAATTCTATTAGGTACTTCCTTCAGAGAGAGCAGCTTCCTCTTGATTTCATCACACACCTAAAACAGGTCAAATAACTTGAAAACATGTATAATCCAATTCATAAAACTGGCATTTGTGTTTAAAGGCAAAAATTTTACAGTGAATAGACACATGACCAACTGACCTCATTAAAGTTGGTGACCTGCTCAAGGGGAATCTTCTCCTCTTCCTCAATTGCATGACGAAGAGTACGCTCCACTCTCTGAATCAAGAAGTCAAACGCTGCTGGATTCTGTCAGAACAAGAATAATTATAAATAATTATTTAGATACAGCACAAATAAAACACTGTGTGTTTAGATTGAAGATGAAGTTCTAGTTACCATTTTAAAGCGGCAGGGGATATCACTGCGAAACACACCAGACTCTAGAGCCTCGACGTGGCCTCCGACATACGTCTCAGAATCAAGTACATGTCCATCATCTGTGAGTTTGTTGAAGACCTGTTCCTGCTTGTTTGGGAAGACAATGTTGACATGGAAGGCCTGAACCATCAGCAAGGCCTCGCACAGGGTACCTGAGCCTTTCCGCAAAACCTGTTTACATATTTGTAGACACACACATATAAAGAAAATGGCATGTTGCTATTACATCTACAGTTTTGATTCATCAGTGTAGCAACAATAAAAATAGAAGATTTCGTGAATTCAGACCTCATCGGGTTCCATAGGAATTATAGTGCAGAGGGCAAAAATGAAGGGATGAACATACTTCATGTAAAGATAGTATGTGGCCACAGCGTCAGACACTGAATAGGTGGCCAGAGTCTGAAAAACAATAATACAGCACATAAAGCACAAAGGTAAGCAATTCTTATTCTTTAAACAAATAAAAATAAATAAGATATATATATATATATATAGAATGAATAAAGCACAAACTGACAAAATCACAGCCAAACAGAGCATATTTAATGTTTAATATGAAGCTATAATATGCAAGATTTTAGAACAATGGCATTTTGTTGCTGGCTGCACAAAACATTGAAAATGACAACTAACAAGCTAAATATCTCGTTGCAGTGGTCACTGTGCAAGTGAACAGTTATTTCTGTAAATGAGAGTCAGTTGGGAGCAAGCGAGCACCTGTGGTTCTTCAGTAGCCATACGGCACATCTCCTCTGGGTCCAGCTCTACAGGGTCATAGCCTAACTTAGCTTTCGCTGCAGCCTTGAGGTTATGACTTCCTACAGGCAGGTAACTGTCTCTCTTTACCCACCTAAAAAAAAAGAGAGAGAGACACAATATATTTACTAATATAAAGCCAGACATATACCGAACATAAGTATAGAGTGGGTCATTTGCATTCATTCTCCAGCTGCTCTCACCTGAGGCAGTCCATGTGAATAGCCTGGCTGGCTTTATATTCCCCCTGATTGTCCTTCTGGAAACCGATCTCCCGATGCATATTCAGGCCATGCTGGGCTGCTCTGGTTTCTACAAATGGCCTGAGTACTCAGAGACACAAATCAACCATGAGCACATGCTATTGTACAAATAGTGAGAAGAAAACACCAAACATCAACACAAGAAAATGCTATTTAATTTCAGACAATTTAACACAAATCATATCTCACCAGTCAAAGAAATCTCCATTGTAAGTGACAAAAATGTTCGGCTTGGTTTCATGGACGTGTTCAAACCATCTCTGAATAAGAGAGGCCTGCAAGCAGACAAAAAACGGTCTGATATATGGAAGGCTTATATACAAATGACAGAAAATGGGTTAAATAACTTCACAATACTGTTTGTTTAATTGTGTCACTCAGTTACAACCTCGTAAACAATGCACATCACATACTGTTCATCTTTACCTCATCAGGTTCATTAAATACAGTGAAGGGGCCCTCATATTCAGGTTTTGGGGTGAACTCAAAGTCCTCAATGTCCTCAGAGACTATCTCTCTGTTTGTGATGAGGAAGCCCTGTGCGGAGAAAGTACATTAAAAACCATGTCAATTATTAAATCCATGAAAGAGGCCTACAAACTAAATTGAACCACAGGATGGATGAAACAGCTATGTACTATGAATGACCGACACATCAAAAAAGTAATTGCGCAAAAAACATTACCTGCCCATCTATCATGTATGAAATCATCATAATCTGGTCTGTTTCAGCATCGGGAAACTTCAGTGGAAGTTTAGTGGTCTCAATATCAAACGCCAACACTACAGGATCCTTAGACAGACAGAGGAAAATACTGCAATGATTCAGTGATTCTTCATAATTCATGCTTAAAGCTGAATCACATTATTCAAAACAATCTTGATATCAAGAGATGGTCTAAAACAACACTTTTCGGCATGTGCATTCTTTAAGACAAAGTTTAAGATTCTTACAGGTCTTTCCACAAGATCATCCCTGCGCACAATCTCAGGTGGATAGGCACTTCCTCTGTACCGCACATTGTACCAGTGAGCCTGTCAGAAAACAGAGGGAACAATCAAGGTCTCATCTGAATATTAAACATCCTTAATAATCAGTCATGTATCCTCTACTGTTTCTTTACCACATGAATCTTGAGGTCAATAGAAACGCGGACATGATAAGGCACATCATATTCCCGCATATCTACGATGTTGTCAAGCTGCTCAGTAATTTTCTTCGAAGTGCCTTCCTCATCCTCTGTCACTACGCTTCCACCAACCAACGCACTGTAAAACACAAAATAAGCCTTATTCCATTTACAAGACCAAATAACAATGCATTTGGCGAACAGTGCCAAATGCATTAAATAAGATCATCTTTATTTAATTTAAATTTCCTTTTGTAAGTGTGAATACCTGGACAACATGCTGGTATAGGCATCATTGGACTTCTCTCTCTCTCTGTTCTTGCGGACAGCAGGTGAGATCTCCCTTTTCACTTTAATAAGGTCGTCCATCGTGTTAAAAGAGAGTTTGATGTAATTCCTCTTCAAGCCCACCAGGTGATTATGCTTTAAAAAAGACACAGTGATCAAATGATTGACATTATAGAGCAGATGTACCCCCACTTTTTACTTCACATGGTCAGAAATAAAACATGGTCCAATTGTTGCATTTAGAGTACTATATTAAGATAAAATGAAATACATTGTGTAAATATTAAACTTTGGCATATTCTGCAGTGGAATGATCTTGATGATATGACATGGCAGATCAAATTAAAGATCATCATGGGTCAACACTCATCTTTATGTCTGTTTGTGTTTTTCAAACATTTAACCAATGAAACGCATTCAAAAGGGCCAGCGATTAGTCCTTGTAAGAGTTTTTTTTTTTACTTTTCACATCTGTGGCGTGGCAAAAAAATAAAAGTTGGGTAAACATTGACAGAATTTTACTCACCAGATCTAAGTCTTCCTTTGGGACAACTTCAAGCTTTGCCACTTTTCCCTGGAACTTCTTTGACAGGAAGGAGATAACCTCTCTTTCACAGTTCTTTAGAAAACACAAAAAGACATTATCATTCAATCCATCCAAGCCAAAGTGTGTTTATTCAGTGCAAAAGCTTTAAACTCACCTTTTTAGTGGCTATGTAGAAATACGGCTTATAGGGAAGAGCAATCTGTGGGGGACACGAACACAAAAAGCTGATACTTACAACATCAGAACCTACATCAACATAAGATATTCTTTATCCTGCTCCATGTTAAGGTAATTCAGGATAAAAATACACCACCATTCAAAAATTAATCAAAACTTAAAAGTGACGTAAAGACATCAGTAAAGAAAAGAATAATTTTACGACATGGAATAACTTTTAGCATTTGTTTTGGAATATATAAATACATATTTATATCTGCGATCTGCTGTAATACAACACCTTAAATCTGTTTCCATCCTCTTGTATGAAGTAATAGTCCACAGCACTGATCATCCGCTTGTCATCATCCAGAATCTCAGTCTGAGAAGAAATACATTGTTTAAAACCCTTTTTAACACTTGGCTGGATTATCAGAAAGCAAACTTTACTGCCAATCTAAATATTGTGTTGATTGTCTGACATTCTTACAGGGTGCATGTTGATCAGCCATCCAGTTTTCTCCCCAGGTTCCTTCATCCGTTCAAAGCCAAAGCGCTCATCCATCCCATCAGTAAACTGACTGCGCTCCAGCCGCTTGACAGCGGACAAAGCTGATGCATCATCCCTAAAATGCAAAAAAAAAATTAGTACAAGATTCAAAAGCCATTTTGAGTCGACAGCTGTAAAAACTGCCAAATATTGCCTTTGATTCTTGCATAATCATCTTATATTGAGTTTTTATGACCTCAATGACATTGCATGAATTTGTAATAAAAATAATTCCTAATACACAAATTATTACCGTTAATTAAACTGCTAAAATAAACCTTATTTGTAAATTTTAATAAAGCTGAAAAAGAAAACACAAATATTAGACTTTTTTTTTTTCATCTAAAATAAGTTTAGGTTGATGCATTAAAACTACTAACAGAAATAAAGCTAAACTGAACAAAAAAAGTATTAAACATTATAATAAATAAAAAGCAAATATAAATTCCTAAAAAATACATTTTAATTATACTGGAAATACTAAAAAATTACGACAACATTTTTACAGCAAAAACAAAACAAACAAACTAAACAAATCAAAAAAATATTACAAATGTTAATCAAGCAAAATCGACCATTTATCTGGCTATGATATACATAATTACACAGATTTCTAAAATCTAGATATAAGCATTTGTCAACAATGTCTGCTCTTCCTTACTGAACCACATATGGACTTTATGGCATTAATTAATTTGCTTTTACACTAAGGTAACGTTAAATGAACAATAATCTACATCGGCTGAAATATGTAAACATAATGAACACTTACTGCTGGTTGTCCTGATCTCCACCACCTCGTTCTGCTTTATATCGCCCACTGTTTTGTAAAACCATAGCTGACAAGAATCTGCAAGACTCAAGTCAGTCACTAAATACAGGAGAACTAGTTAACGTTACCTTCACCGTAACTAGACAACTCGAGCGGTCTTTACACTTTCAACGCGAGTTAACTACGATTAAACTTGCTGCTCGGATGAATATCTCTAACAATAAACCGTCATATCTCTTTATACATTTTCACACGATTTGAGTTGTCACTGGTACACAGAATATTACTGTAAATATGTATTTATTTCCGTTCTCCACACTGTGCCGACTCTATAGAAATTTGGCGCGTTTTGTGTTGTTGCCGCGAGATCCAGTCACCTTCCTGCTTTGCTCCCGCCCCTCAAGATTTCAACCAATCAAAACGCAACATCACAAGTATGTTAGAACGTATGCTCTGTATTTACTTACTTTTTTTTATTAGAGCACATCTAAGACTGAAAAACTACGTTTTGGTAATACAAATAAATTATAATCAATTAAAGTATGTGTAATTCATTTTATGTGATTTTATATTGTTGATGACGTCTAGTGTGCTCTCCACCACTCAAAGCCTCGAGTCTGCGCATGTCAGATAGTCTCGTCTCCTCCCTCGACGTTTAGATCAGAAAAGCTGGAAGAGGTGTTATTTATTTTTGTGTATATTTCATGCAATTATTTATTTCTATCGACGCGTTAATGTTTGATATTTCACGTTCTTTTTTATATTACGACTTCTGTTAAGCTTTTAGATGATTACAAACCGCGGAAGATGATCAGATACAGTTAGCTAGCTAGTCAGACTGAAGGTAAGATTGTAAACAATTATTATACTTTGGGGAAGATGATTCAGATGAACCAGAAACGGATCAAACAGTCAAACAACTCGCAAACAAATTAGATTTTTTTTCGTTCTAAACCTGGTCCTTCTGCTGGACTAAACCTTGTTAGATGTGAATTGGATGTCATGGTTTCCTGGAGCCATGTCTTGTAAATCCAAAGTTGCTCCCAGTGTTGATTTTGACCACAGTTGCTCTGACAGCGTTGAGTATTTGACTCTCAACTTCGGGCCTTTTGAGACTGTCCACCGCTGGAGGAGGCTGCCACCATGTGATGAATTTGTGGGTGCAAGGTACACCGTTGATATATTCATTTATAACCGCTTTACACAGTTTTTAGGTAGATATTTTCAATAGTAAAATCCGTTTTGTTTCTCGCAGGCGTAGCAAACACACAGTTGTGGCATACAGAGATGCCATCTACGTCTTTGGAGGAGACAATGGGTGAGTATTTGTTTTCCCTTACAATTGTTACACTCTAAAACACCAAGAAGGATCTCATATGGCTGTTTGTTTCTTTCAGAAAGAACATGCTTAATGACTTGTTGCGGTTTGATGTGAAGGACTGCTCATGGTGTAGGTGAGTATTGTATGACAATCACAAGGTTAATGTGCTGAAATATGTTTTATGTAGCCTCTTATATGGATTTATGTTATTAAATAGGGCATTTACTACTGGGACCCCACCAGCACCAAGATACCACCACTCTGCTGTTGTGTATGGAAGCAGCATGTTTGTGTTTGGTAGGTTTTCAGTGTTATGTTAAATGTGGAGTTCTCTTTCCATAGTGTGTAATGTTTTCTTTCTTGTATTTTAGGTGGCTACACTGGAGACATCTATTCAAACTCTAACTTGAAAAACAAAAATGATCTGTTTGAGTACAAGTTTGCCACCGGGCAGTGGACAGAATGGAAGGTGGAGGGACGGTAAATCATATTGATTCTCATAATTGTGTTAACCTGTCTGGTACACAATTTTGTTTTTAATATTTTATTTTGTATTTTATGTTCCAGTCTGGTTGCCAGATCAGCTCATGGAGCCACGGTTTATAATGACAAACTGTGGATTTTTGCTGGATATGATGGAAATGCCAGGCAAGTGTATTGTTCCTGTCTTTACATTGTTTTGAATGGCAAAAATAAATATGTTGTAACACTAACAAATCTAAAGGGATTTTTCAAATGTTATTTTATGGACTGTTTTTGTTTGTTTTCAACAGGCTTAATGACATGTGGACCATCGGTCTTCAGGATCGTGAGCAGGCTTATTGGGAAGAGGTGACAATGTTTGGATAAGTTTAATTCAAAAAGGATTTTCTAATTTATTATACATATTTTCCCAAGCATGAATGAGACATTATTTTATGCCTGAATCATGGTAAGAAACAGAAGAAAATGCAAACATGACCCAGATGTTTTCTGCTAAAATAGTTGTCAGGATCCAAACAGCAACCGAAGTTATTTCACATTAACTGCATTGTTTTTTTGAACATTTCTTAAAAGCTATCCATGATGGAAACTTTTTAATGGCATTTCTGAACTCAAATTAGGTAATTATTATGCTGTTTTTTGCAAATCAACTGTTATTTGTTTGTAAACTTTTTGTGTTCACCTTAAAGGGCACCTATAATGCTAAAATCACTTTTAGAAGCTTTGAATACAGTTGGGTTAAAAATAACCAGCCTTTAATGGTACAAATTATCATTTTTTTTTATAATCAAAATAAATCATTAACATTCTCTGAGAACATACACAATAACTTCAAAATAAAATGCACAATAACTTCATTCCTTCATTACCATGTTGGATTGTTTCTGATTTACCGCTTGCTTTGTTTCCTTTAGATTGAACAAAGCGGTGAAATCCCACCTTCCTGTTGTAACTTCCCTGTAGCTGTTTGTCGGGATAAGATGTTTGTCTTCTCTGGCCAAAGTGGAGCCAAGATCACCAACAACCTCTTTCAGTTTGAATTCAAAGGCCACATGTGAGCATTATATAAATATTGAGGACAAATATAATTTTGTGTAATATGCACATTTTGATGTCAAGTCACAATTATTTTGAAATTTTACAATACAGATTGCTTCAAAGCAGCGTCACAGTACATAAAAATAAAGTAATTGAGTTCAGCAGTTTATCAGTTGAATATCATCTGTAAAGCAGCTCTGCAGAAGACAGTAGTGTCTTCAGCTCAATTCAGTTTCATGTTACAAAAAGAGAAAGGATAAATTTTTTTTTAAATTAATGCGCACTGTGTTTTTTCTTCAGATGGACCCGTATTCCAACTGAGCACTTACTGCGTGGCTCCCCTCCGCCCCCTCAGAGACGCTACGGTCACACCATGGTGGCGTTTGACCGTCACCTGTATGTGTTTGGAGGGGCGGCAGACAACACTCTACCTAATGAACTGCACTGCTATGATGTGGACTCACAGACATGGGAGGTCATTCATCCCAGCACAGACAGCGAGGTATGAGAATACGGAGGAATATGACAAATCTATTAATACCCATTGAAAATAAATGCTTGATCTAATGCTGTCAAGCGATTATTTGCTTCTTAAATAAAAGTAGTTTTTTTTTTAACATACATATGTGTGTGCTGTGTATATTTATGTATATATAAAATACAAACACATGTATGTGTATATATTGCTTATATATTATACATTTTATTAGACATTTTGCTTATATATAATACATATATTTATATATTATATAAAATATAAGAATATAAATATATAAATTTATGAACATATACATATTTCCTAAATATATTCTGCATGTGTATGTATTTGCAGTGTATATATACATAATAAATGAACACCGTACATACACATGCATAATGTAAACAAAAAAAAATTTTAATGCGAAAAATCACCATTAATCGTTTGACAGCACTAGTTTGATTAAAATAATTTCAAAAAAAGTTTTTATTTCTTTTTAATTGACTACTTTTATTCAGCAAATAGCCTTGTGGGTGCAAATAGCGTTAAATTGATATAGGCATAAAGGCATTTATTGTTGTACAAATATTTTTGCATTATTATTTAAAACCAAGAAGTTGAAAAAAGAATGCTGTACTACATGATATGAAGTTGCAAAGCTGTTTTCTACATTGATAATAAAAAGAAATGTTTCTTGAGCAGCAAAATTTTGGGGGAAAGGGTTTAACTTTTTGGTTTGTTGTGTGTAATTCAGTCATTTTGAACTGTGATGCTGATTTCTCTCAGATGCCAAGTGGCAGGCTATTCCATGCAGCGGCTGTTATCCATGATGCCATGTATATCTTTGGGGGGACTGTGGACAATAATGTTCGCAGTGGAGAAATGTACAGGTTTCAGGTGAGAGCTTGAACTCCAGAAATGCATCTAATGCAACTAAACATACTATATTTATTCTAACTGGTTTTTAATACCTTTTGTCCTAGTTTTCGTGTTATCCAAAGTGTACACTTCATGAGGACTATGGCAAACTGTGGGAAAACCGTCAGTTCTGTGATGTAGAGTTTATCCTGGGCGAGGTTAGTTTGTCCTGTTGGGGAGGGAATCATGTTTTTAATTTAATACACAGTTATTGGGTAATAGGCTACCTTTTAGTTTTAGTAATAATTAATCTCCTTTAAACTCTATATGCTGTTTCTGTTTACAGAGGGAGGAGAAGGTCTTGGGTCACATTGCCATCGTAACAGCTCGCTGTAAGTGGCTTCGCAAGAAGATTCTACAGGCGAGAGATCGACAGAAACAGGTTTATTTCATTTTCAGTTGTTTTTGTTTGGCGGAATGCATGCATTTATGGTCGTGCAAAATATGTACACTTACCTTAATGTCACATTTTTTGGTTTGTTTCACTATTTCTTTTAATACATTTTATTAAATGTATAGTTTTAATTTTTACTTTTATTGTTTGCATTGAGTTTATTTTTACAATTTTCAATATTCTTGTATTTTCTTTATATTCTCGTAAGGAAAAACTGGCCAATCAGAGTGTAAAATAATATTTAGCCTTTATTTTCTGTAGAAGAGTAAACTGGAATGCAATGAAGAGAGTGAGGAGTCTGGCTCAGGCAGTCAGAAGGACAGCTCTGGAAGGTCCTCAAGGGGTCCTCCATTATTGGAAGTGTCAATCAGAGAGGCAGACGCACAACCATTTGAGGTTTTAATGCAGTTCCTGTACACAGATAAGATACAGTACCCACGTAGAGGTAAGTTACACCAAACTCCTTTTATCTTCAGATTTATGGAAGTTTTTTTCTAACACAGTTGAAAAAAAATTGTTTATTTTTCAATTTGGGCTTTTAGGAGTTGCAATTAAAAATTCAGAATTGCCAGATATCATTTAGCAGTTCTAAGAAGAGCAGTTTTTTAATCATGAGATATAAACTCACAATTGTGAGAGAAAGTCAGAATTGCGAGATAAAAATTTGCAATATTATTTATTTCTTCTCAGAATTGCAAGAAAAAGTCAGAATTGGAAGATCTGTGTCTGTGGTACAAACAAACTTCCATACATATAGGTCTTAGATTTGCTTAATGAAGGGCACAGAGGCCCTATTTGAGTTCTTCATGTCTCTTAACAGGTCATGTCCAGGATGTTCTGTTGATCATGGACGTTTATAAACTCGCTCTGAGTTTTAAACTGTCCAGACTGGAGCAGCTCTGTGTGCAGTATATTGAGGCATCAGTCGATCTGCAGAATGTCCTGAGTGTGTGTGAAAACGCAAACAAACTTCAGCTGGACCAGCTCAAGGTAAAGCTTGAAGTACTGTAACATGCACCTGATCATAGAAAACGTCCTTGTCAGAAAGTCAGATTCTCTTTTCTATCTCCATTTATTTTCACTCCCAGGAACACTGCTTGAACTTTGTGGTAAAGGAGAGTCACTTTAACCAGGTGATCATGACCAAAGAGTTTGAGCACTTGTCCACTCCACTGATTGTGGAGATAGTGAGACGCAAACAGCAGCCTCCTCCCAGAGTCTATTCGGATCAGCCGGTGGATATAGGTAATAATAAACACACTGTCTCTTTATCCTTTCTCTGTAAGCACTCAGGCTTTTAGGACAGATCCAATAAAGGGGAGATGGCCCAGAAATATGTATTTCGTTCCAGGCACATCTCTGGTGCAGGACATGAAGGCTTATCTGGAGGGGGCTGGCCATGAGTTCTGTGACATCATCCTTTTGCTAGATGGTCATCCGCGCCCTGCACATAAGGCCATACTTGCTGCTCGCTCCAGGTAATGGTGAAAAACTCACCAGGGCCTCAACAAAGAATCGCTTTGCATTTAAAGTATTAAAGGGATAGTTGTATTAACAGTAGCTATTGGCTTCAATGTTGTTTTCTATTTTTCATACTAAACTTTTAAGGCTTAATGAATCGGGTAAATCATGGTATAGTATTATAGTACATATTAATATTTTGAATTGGTTTGGATTTTTATATTTTACTTGTTTAGTAATTTTGTTGTCTGTTTATCTAATAGCTAATGGTACAGTTTAAGTATTAGTCATTTTGGTGCTTCAGTTTAAAAGAAATGTTGCCATGACAGCTTATACTAAAATATTTAGTACAAGTGAAAAAGCTTTTATTTTATCTACTTTCTTTAACTTTGACTACTAATGATTGCTGCATCAATTCTTTGACAGTTATTTTGAGGCCATGTTCCGCTCCTTCATGCCGGAGGATGGCCAGGTGAACATTTCAATAGGTGAGATGGTTCCTAGTACACAGGCCTTTGAGTCTATGCTGCGTTACATTTATTATGGGGACGTCAACATGCCTCCAGAGGACTCGCTGTATCCTTTTTACTGCTTCATGTGCTCCGTTTAATAATATTGTACGGAATCTTCATTTCTGTTTGCATGCCCAATATATTGTTGTATTGCTTTTGACCCCCTTTTTATTATTCTTATTGTTGTTACATATTTGAAAAAAATGTGTCGCACCATAGAGACATGATCAGATTTATAAAATTTTCAATGATGTGTCTGTCCTTAATTAGCACACAGATACCTTTTTGCAGCACCTTATTACTACGGTTTCTCCAACAACAGACTTCAGGCCTACTGCAAGCAAAATCTGGAGATGAACGTTACTGTAGAAAATGTCTTACAGGTACTTGCTCACCAATGGATCTCTGCAGTGAATGGGTGCCGTCAGAATGAGGGTTCAAACAGTTGGAAAAAACATCAATATCAATCCATAAGTAATCTGCATGGCATTAATGTCATGTGAAGCCTGCTTCCTCCAGTGAAAAACACCTTTTGATGAGCGAAATATGCACAGATTTGTGTTGTTAACTAATATAAACAGTCCTAAACAGTTCAGATATGTTGGTAGAGTTTGTAGATGTAGAACAGGAGATAGTTTTATTTCAAGAGTTCACGTTTCCTGGTAATAAAACATAGCGCAAATTTGGCGAGCTGTCTGGGGGGCGAGCCGGGAGAACGGCGGGCTCCGAACCCTAGGGAATAGAACCCTAGCGAGGGTGAGGCGCTTGGCTCGTTCACCGTCTGCCCCCCCGACATGAGATATGTGGGAGAAGGTGGAGAAAGGGAGGAGGAGGGATGCGATCAAGGCGAAATGTGGGAACGTAGAAGCTGGGTTATTTTATAGTAAAGGGAAATGCTTTGATTGGACGTGCTTGATTAGGGAATCGGCTGCCAGCCGTGGGTAATTACTTCGTTCACAATCCTCTCGAAACCATTGCTGCGTCCGAAATCGTTTACTTCCCTACTATATAGTACGCGAAAAACGGCATGCGGGGCGAGTAGTATGTCCGAATTCATAGCATTCGAAATTCAGAAGGCGAGAAGTACCCGGATGACCTACTACTTCCAGCCGAATTCTGTAGCAAGCATACCATGGACACTTTCCTATCCCATAA
>JAUCNO010001476.1:3534163-3558642 GCA_032353835.1 Enteromius viviparus
CCCATCTCGCTTTTTGCAAAACCCTCCTCCTCCCCTCCTGCCTCCCTTTAAACACAATTTCCCACTCTGGGGGGCAGCCGGAGTTCGAGCCGGATGTCGAGCCCTTACCCTCGCTAGGGTTCCAATCGCTAGGGTTCGAGCCCGCCGCTCTCCCGGCCTGCTCCCTGGACAGCACGCCAAACCCGCTTATAAATATTATGTGAGGAAGCGTGAACACTTAAACTGAAAAAAGAGCAACCCCCCAACCCCATACATGCAGATTACATTCTGCATGATAAAATAAATAGAATGCACATAGATTTTCATTCTCATTGTGTAAAGTAATTTTTATTTTTTTTTTATTTATATAATACAACATTATTACAGTAGTAAACTATGTTTATACATGTGAAGACGAGCGGTGAGTATACAATACTAGATTTTTTTTTAATTTAGCCAGCAAAAACAAGCATAATATAAATGCATTGTAAACTTTAACTTACCATGCTGTGTGACCATAGGCTATATAATATGATGAAATGTTTATAAATTGCATTGTTTAATTTACATGCATCATATCAAAATAGACATTTTTGATAATATATTTTGCCTAGCTGATAAGGATCACTCGGTTGCTTTGTGTCCAACTCAAATGCAGTTACACCCAGGATTTTTTAACAAGCAATTGTGTGAAATTTGTCCATCATTAAAACGACATGTTAACACTGCTGTGGTGATGCATTATATGGACATTTATATACATACTAGTGTTGATTTAATAAAGACAATGTTGCACTTATTTAAGCAAGATATTTTACCGTTACAAGACGAATACGTTCATCTGCTTCTGCTCTATTACTCTGACTGATGCGCTTAAACATAAGTTTGTGGCACTCAGGTGCGGAGTTGTGAAGTATTTAACCCTTTATAGGGCACTCATTGAAATAATTTCAACCCTGGAATGTTGTCGGAGGCTATAACAAGACTTTTAAAGTTTTTTGACTTTATAAAAATAATTAAAATTTTATTTTGTAAATCTAGGTTAATGAAATTAACATATATGGTTTCTCACCAGTCTGTGGTCATATTTTTGATAAAAAAGGGCAAATATTTACAATGTTAAAAACACACATAAAATACAAATAAATACATAAAATGTACATACACTTCTTCTCATTTAATTGATTAAATTTTTCCCTTTGTTTTATTTATTTTTTTATGTGACATAGACTATGTGAAATAACAAGTGAAAATCGCACAGTAGTTTAGGTGGTACCACTTATCTTAGCAGTAATAAGGCTCACAGAAAAATTAAACACCAATGTATGCCATAAATAAAACAAACTGGGTTAAAAGTAGTAAATGAATAAAATCTATTAAGTTAAACATTATATTTCACTATTTATGGCTTGATCATTTCAATAAATCTCCCACTGAATCACTGCATAATGCTAAACAACCCTGTGTCAACATTACTTACTATTGTTCTACCTTTTAATGCATTATTTGTATATACATAAAAGGGTCCCGCATCGGGCATATGTCTAAATATAGACATACAGGCAGTTACCTGAATAGGGCGTATGATCAAATATGATGATCATTTTTCATGTCACAGCGTGTGTTGTTATGCAAACAACACCGATCTTAACATTTAACACAACTATTCAACCATATAATGCATGAGTTTTGTTAACTTAGCATTGTTTGTTTCGATGCTATCTATATTTTTATGAGAGTAGGTATGCGTGTAAATGCATATTTTTTGAACTCCGGAAGTATGCCGATGTTTGAAACGCCGCGTGGGGCAACTCCTGATTGGTCAAATGCCACGGTGTCGCCATCTGAGACGTAGACTAAATTATGCTGCTTGGCTGGAAGAAATCCATGCGCTTACACGAGCTCACGGAAAGGCACAAGATCGCTCTAATGAATGATCGATTAAGTTACCAAATATAGTTCCTTGCCCTATAAAGGGTTAATGGTAGTCGACTGGGTGTTATATGTCACAGTTTACTTTATTTTCTATTTATTGTATGCTAACATAGTAATTTTCCCCCGCTTAAAAATATCCCATATTATATCAGGGGAATAATTTTGGGTTTAAGTTTATGTATGTATGATATTTAAAATTAACTATGTGAAAAAAAACGAAAGTTAATCTGTTTCTAAGGTCTCCCAAGAGGGTTTTTTTGTCCATTTGATTTCAGCTGTCCCTGCCATTTCATACATTTTCAAACATTTTAGTACGTACATTTCTTATTAATCATGATTTGCTTGTGGAAACATACTAATTTATGTGTACGTGCAGTGAATGAGACCGATTGTTCTTCATTCACACCCAGAATATATTAAAGACTTTTTAAGACAACTGTGTGAAAAACAAAATAATTGCTGCTGTTTTATGAGTTCATTATTTGCTGTAATTATTCACTTCAGATTCAGATTGTAGAAAACTGTCATCATGCCTTAGCTGTTATTCCTTTTAAATCGACACAATCGACTGAAAAACATTTCAGACATTCACATATGAATAACGACGGAATTTTGGTGCAAACTCTTCCTAAGCTACCTCCTCTCAGTGTAACAGCACCATCTATGTATAGGAGTCAAACAACCTCATCTTGGTTTGAACCTCTGAGATGTTGCTGACATTCTGTGGAACCGTTTTTTCATTTTTTGTTCCTGAGTCCCTTTATGACCGCTCAAGTGGATGCTAGTTGGCCACACAAAAGGCTAATCATTAAACAGTCATTTAGTCGTGTTCTTTTAAGTATATGAATCAGCCGCCTCATTACTGTCAATGTGTAATTAGCTGATTAATAAACAGGGGCCGGGTGGGCCGGTGGGAAGCGCTTGTGAAGTAATTGTTTCTGGAGAGCCTCAGCACAAGGGCCCATTAAGACATAAAGAAGCTCGCATTCATCCTAAATCATTACTTTACAAAACACGCCACTTGTCTCGGGTTGATGTGTAATGGTTTCTTTATGGCCGGGTTTTCTTTTAATCAGCTGCGGTTGGCAGGTGTAGTTATCGGATGTACAATAGCGCTAAAATTAGGCAAACACATTCGCCTTTTTAATCACTGTCAAATTGTGGATTCCTAACGGCGTGCATTGCGTTTAATACTGAGTTGTTTTTCCCTGATTAATTTGAAATGTCTTTTCTGAGCACGTTTCGACCTTTGGCTGCGATCTGAAGGCCTTTTCTCATGATCATGTGCTGTTCTGAAATCTCTCAATGTGTAAACCCAAAACTGCAGGGTTTTGTTTTAAACACATCTTGTGGTTAGCCATCGTTCCCTCCAGAAATATTAATCAATTATCCTGCCTTGCTCCCGGTGCAGGATCCGTATGGAGAGGAATTCATCTGGAAAGAGGCACAAGCAGATATAATAGGACTGAGCAAAAAGCCCCTCCGCTGAGTGCTGTGCCGTCTAATCCTGAGAGACAGCCTAGAGCCACAATGTCACTTTTAGTTCCCCCCTTAGTCTCTCAGTGTGGCGCTCATCTCAAAATGGCCGTGTAACGTGAATAAACTTCCGAAGTGATAGACACAGACAGAGCATGCTGGAAGACGCTTGTGTTTTTGTTTTGATGAGGATCTGGAAGTGTCTGCGAGAATCATTGTTCTTTTACTCTGCCTTGCTCAGTGCCTTTATGAATGCTGGATGGAAAGTAAAGCTTCACTGTTACTTTCATTACTGCATCTGTTGCATGATAACAGTTGTAGTCACACATTTCAGGTCATATAATCAGACTACTTTTAGATTTCTTTTGAACTTACTTGTTCAGCACATTGATAAAAATAGGATAATCTTTTAACATATTTATATAAGTAATAAAAAAAATCAATTTTTCGTAATCAAGAACATGAAGGGCAATAAACATATTGCGTCAAGGTTTGTAAATGAACTACAGAGGGTTTGTGAGTTTGATGAAAAGCTAATAATTAATTAAATCATAAAAATGTTAATATGAAACAAAATATTTTAAAATGAATCAAATTAAAACTCTGAAATATTTTATTTGTTTAGCTGAATGTCATGATTCCATAACCACTGTCAGAGAGCTGGGAACATGCCAATGCCATACATCATCATTATTAACATTTTTTAAAATCTCATTGCTTTTTAAAAATTATTATTACTTCCAATAATATTATATTAAGTAAAAGAGGATCAGCTGACAAAAATTAGTTGTTGTATTTGTGCATTTTAATGTGTTTGAAAGACAAACACTGTCACACTGTCCTGTATTCACCTGTCTCTCTGTTCAGCTCGTCCATGTGTTCCTTAGTTTTCATTGTGCCATGTGCTCCGCCCCGCTCATCAGTGTTCACTCCCTGCCATTCATGTGTGTCCAGGTGTTTCCTATTATCCTTGATTGTATCTAGTATGTATTTGATGCCCCATGTCCTGTTCTTGGTCAGTGGTTGAAGGAATGTCATGTAATGTTCTTCTGTGTATGTGGTTCGTCTCGTGGCTTTGTTCAGCACTCGTTGTTCATTAAATATCCTTTGACCGAATTCCTGCCTAAGTGTCCTCGTTTTCCGCTGAAGAAGTACTCGACTTGCTTCACCTCAGCTCCGCTGCATTACAGTCATTCCAAACACATTCCAAAGGGCAGAGAACATGCTGAGACAGCTTTCGTGGATGGCTCATGTGTTCATTGTGAACGGATGGCCATGGCTATATTGAGGTCCCGCCTCTCGTTCGCGAGATGGCTCCTCTTGCGGTAAGTGGGCAAACGTAGTCCCGTGGTGCTCCTGGAAGAGACTGCTCCCCTGACATGTCAGTCCCCACTCCCGGAAGAGGGCCGGGAGTTTCTGTGCATTTAGCTGCCATCAACCCACGGGTCCAATTTTTCACACCTGTGGGCCCAGTGCCCCGAGCTCCCCATCTAACCAAATGTCTTTTGTTTCCTCAGATGCACACCCGTAGCACTTGTCGCCAGCGTGGGAAGCAGGGGAGCAGGTAAGCGCTGCCCAGAGCAGCTTGACTTTTCTCCAGGACGTTCATCCTTCCCTCCCTGTTTCCCCCTGCCCCACTACAAGCTTTGAATCAGTCCCTTCTCAGGCTGCCGTTCAAAATGCTCACCCCAAAACACATCATAACGTGCATTTGGCCCCAGAATTGGTTCACAGCCATAGACCTGAAGGACGCATACTTTCATGTCTCAATTTGCCTCAACACAGACCCCTTCTGCAGTTTGCTTTCGAGGGTCAATTATATCAGTACAAGTTCCTAGACTTTGGCCTGTCCCTCTGTCCCCACGTCATTACGAAGGTCAAGGAGGGTGCACTTTCCCCTCTGTGGCAGATGGGCATCTGCATCCTCAACTATCTCGACGACTGGCTGATAATACCTCACTCCAGAGATCTGTTGTGCATGCACAGGGATCTGGTGCTTCGTCACCTCACCCATCTGGGTCTTCAGGTCAACTGAGAAAGGAGTAAATTCTCCCCAGTGCAGAGAATCTCTTTTCTCGGCATGGAGCTAGACTCCGTCAAAATGACTGCCCACCAACGAGCATGCACAGGTCATGCTGAAATGTCTAGATCTCTTCAGACACAAGACAGCGGTTCCTCACGAAACTTTTCAGAAGCTCCTGGGGCATGTGGCAGCCGCAGTGACGCCACTGGGCTTGCTTCATATGAGACTGCTGCAGCGTTGGTTACACAATCGATTCCTGAGATGGGTATGGCACCGTGGCACTATCTGGATTGGCGTTTCCCCGGAGTGTCGCCACCTCTTTAAACCGTGGTCAGACCCTGCCTTCCTACGACCCGGAGTACCCTTAGGACAGGTGTCCAGGCATGTTTTGCTCAACACAGATGCCTCCTCCATGGATTGGGGTGCTGTATGCAATGGGCAAGCAGCCTCGGGTCCCTTTACAGGCGTCCGACTAGGGAAGGGAGACATTAAACCTCTTTGCTACGACCCTGTGGTCCACTTGATGCCTGCTCCGCTCCTCAGTGAAAATTTGCAGGTGTACAGCATTCGTGCCCACTAATACTCACGTAGTGATCAGGTGCAACTGAATGCAGTCTGTGCATGCCAATGTTCATTGGCCTTTTCTTTGAAGCTCAAAGGCGATTGGTCTCTCATGCGAGTTCCCATATGTAACGTCTCCATTCCCTCCTTCAGGGAACGTGGGTTACGATAGCAACTTAGACGTTATTACCTAGCTTCTGTTTGTGATTCATGATTATAGCAGTCCCCTAATCTGAAGTATAGGCCTATAACTTGTGATTCCTCAGATCATGTGCTGATGAGAAGAGGTGTGCTGTTAAGTGATCAAATGCTTAAAACAGACCACAACACAGGTGAAAACCCCCACAGATGCACATTAAAGGATGCACCTGAGCCACAACTACAGAACAAGTTCAGGCCGCTCTGTTCCTCGATCAAAATTCAGTGTAAAAGCCAGACTAAATTGTGCTGCTCTGAGCAACCTCAGCCTCTGCAGTTTGGTGTAATTGTTATGTAAATACATTTATGCTACATCTGAGAAGTAAACTGTGTAAATTTGGCATGAGACGTTAGAGTTCAGAATCATTTTCACTTGAGAGTAATTACCCAGAATACAATGTAGCAATCACATAGCAAGAATTATATTAACCATCTAGAACACCCTAGACAGCTACATTATGTAGCAACAACCCTATAATGAGCAGGAACCTAGAACACACCTGCACTCTACGGAAACTTGAGTTTGTTGTGTTACAGTTTTTGTGATGCAATAATAATGATGTAATAAAGAACCTCTCATAAAAGTGTGTTGTGAGTCAATCTCCAGGAAAGCAGTGTCTGCTGGGATACGAGATGATTCAACATTCTTAAAACACACTATGGCCTGCTCAGAACTCGAGGAGGAATTCAGAAATTAACATTTGAACCAAAACTACTTGGAAAATGTTTAACTGAGCAAGCTTTAAATCACGTGTCTGCAGCCCTTGCACTGATAAAAATGCTAATGCAATCAAACCTGTTAATCACCTACCCAGTGGCCATTTTCTTAAGTAGGAGGCTCTGCCTTTAAAGTAACAGTTCACCTAGAAATTATTATTCTCTGTTTTTTAGAAGTTAGAAGTTAGAATCTTCATGCAGCTCTTTTCCACACGACTGTCCAGCTTAAAAAATGTAGTTTAACATTGTGCAAGTATCTAATTGCTGTTCTCAGAAATAAATTAAGTCACTTTGGTTTGGAGTAATGTTTGGTTTGGGCTCATTTGGGATCAAATTATAAATTTTACCCCAATTTAACAGTCCAATCTGACCTTTGACTTCAGGCACACAGGTAATTTAAATCAGTAACTATGATTTAGTTTAATGTGAGATTGTATTATCTGTGCCAATTAGGGGAATCGGTATATAGTAGCACATTTTGTGGCATCAGAAATTCTGTCGACCTCACGCAGTTCTGTTGCTCTTTTAGCATGAATATGAAACACGCTCATTAACACAACAGAGCGTGTGTGTTTCTGTGGCCTCAAGCGGCTTCCCTTCCATGTTCAAATGTTCGCACATGAAAGTTGGCTTCAGTCAAATTCATAAAGGGGCTTTTTAATTGTCAATCATTTGTCTGGACCGCCATGCAGTGTCACGATACAACTGTTTACAACATGGACTCATTAGAAAAACATGCAAGTGGTGACATTTCTGCAAAACGCTGCTGCTCTTGAACTTTTTGGAACACTTGAGAAGTGAAACGTCTGCACTTCCTGATTTTGCTGAGTTAGGCGTGTTCCGGGATTAACATATTTTGTTGACCCTGGAACAACATTTTAATCCAAAATTTTACTTTTGACCATATCTCTACACCTAAACCTAACCCAACCCATGAGTAATGCCTAAAATCAGGGGGAATTATAGATGACTGACACTGATGTACAAGCACCAAACACTGATTGTAAGCCTAAACTTCACAAAAACTATAAACTGTTTCTTCAAATCTGATTGGCTAATCACAATGTTGTTCCAGGGTCAACACAGATGCTGATCCAGGGACACGCCTAACTCAGCAAAATCAGGTTCTGCCTATGGGTCTATGGACATAAAATCACGTTTTAATTTCTTTTGATACAGACATCTTAACCTTTTTGATGTTTGGTCAAAAAAAATGTTAAGCAAGTTGGGGACACCAGCACCTCACCCCTCAAAACTCTGGTCAATTATAGCAAAGCAGTAGCGAATGAGATAAATCTGTAAACTAGATAATAATCATATGTTGTCTTTTCTCAGGCTGTGTATTATGTACAGTCACTGATCTCGGAGATGGCTCTTTGGGCCCAACAGGCCCAAACATCCCCACTGCAGTGCATCTACCTTATCCAGGTCCAGCGGTGCACCCTGTGTGTCTGACCGTCCCAGCTCCGCTAACACCCACCCTGGGCTATCCTCTCAGCGGGCCACCTGGCTTCACTCTGGGCCCACCATGGGAGGATGCCTCTCCAAACCCAAAGCAGGTGATGAACACACTCATGTAGAAAACCCTTAGTCTGTGTAGCGCGTCCTTTTCATTAAATCCTGTAATAATTGCGGCTTGTGTCTCCACCTATATATAGGTCAGTTAACATGGCCCCTGACTGCTGTTGTGATGTGGCTTTCCTTTAGTGCAGCAGGAATTTTAATGCTCTTAATTGCTCTGTGTTCAAGAGGATTAGACAGTGCAATATGAGTTGGGTTGCGAATGTTTCACAATGTATCGCTCTTTCTCTTCTATGATGGCTGGGGGAGGGGGTACTACTGAGGGGCTCCGAAACGACTTTCATCTGACCAAAGACTCGGTTGTGAAAGTGTGACCGCGGGTGTTGGATTTCAGAGAGTGCAGAGAGAAGCCGAACGGCTCGAGTTAGACTGTGACACTGTGGTTTGCTTGGGAACTTACATAAGAAATGACTAAGACTGTCTATTCTGTTTTGAGCATACAATATCGAAGCGACAGGATTACCAGGAGGTTGGTGATGCAAGAAGCAAATCAGCATATTAGAATGATTTCCAAGTGACACTGAAGACTGGAGTAAAGATGCTGAAATTCAGCTTTGCCATCACAGGAATAAATTAAATTTTACAAGTATATATTTAATTGTAATAATAATTCCACAGCACTGTTTTCATAAATCTTTTCATAAATCTTTCATAAAAAGGTATTGTTTAAATATTATTATTTTGATTACATGAATAGGATTAAATATGATCAGATCAAATGATAATTTGATATATGTATTTAAAAATTACTTTTTTATATGTCAAACCATTGATACGGAAGCCTGTTTAAATAATAAAAAAGATAAAAAATAAATAATATCTACTTTGGGTCGGTTTTTTGAAAATGAGAATAAATAATAATAAGCTGAATAAATAAGGTTTTCATTGGTTTGTTAGGATAGGACAATATTCAGCAGAGATTCTGAATATTGAAAATATTACTATATTACTATTTGAACTATTTGAAAATTTAAGCGGTACAAAAAAATCTAAATGTTAAGAAAATTGTCTTTTCAAGTTTTTTTTTTTTTTGCAATGCAATTTTTTATCTAACTACAGTAGAAAATTGACAAAATATCATCATGGAACATGGTCTTTAGTTTTTATAGAAATATAAAATTTTTCATCTAAAATAAAAATGAATCATTTTGATACAGCCAATGTATTGTTAGATATTGCTACAAATACCTGTGCTACCTATGACTGGTTTTATTGCCAGGGTCACATTTCACAACTGTAAAAAACACTTACAGAAAAGTCAGAATTATGAGAGAAATCTTTTTTAAAAGAAAATTTATTAATTATTGATGAAAATAAAAGTATTTTATTATTTATTGTACTTTATTAAATGGCTGAAATGTAATTTATTTATTTAATGTATTTTTCCACATTGCACACTCAACTAAATGCACCAAATAACACGATTATGTTTCACGAAAAGTTTTCGTTTTTTTTGAGAATCACCAACATAAATCATTCAAGAATCACTATTATAAACTCTTCCCTGCTAGAAAACAAATAAAATGTATTCATTTTGAAGCAGTAGGCTGACTCCAAATCCAGTGTCTGTTGAGCTGTCACTAAAATCATACAGTGTTACCATTAGTTAGAATGGGAATAGAAAGATTAATAAATATTAGTTATCATAGCACTGGACCTAGGCTAATGCTTATACGAAGCCTGAAATTGACTGAAATCGTCTACACACATTATCTTTATATGCTTGTCATTTATGTACAAATATTTTTTCTTTTTAGTAGGCTGAATAAGGGAATGAAAATGTGGTTTCATTGATGTAATCTATACAGTAGATGCGCATATTCACTAAATGATCTGAGCAGATGTTATTTCCCCAGTTCTGACTCAAAAAACAAAGTGCTCTGAAAAGGCGAGTTTTCTTTCTTTTTTCTTTCCTCCGCCGGCTCAAGTCATCTTGCATGATTTTCCATTGATTTTAATTAAGCTTCACTCAGCAGGTGTGAATTCCTGTGTGATTAAGGCATAAGAAGCAGGCCCTCAGCACATTTTTCCAGCCAGAAAACTAGATTGAGACTGGGACTGTAGTGAAAGCACATTTCACAATCACTTTCTTTAAAGACTGTGTACATTAATGGTGCTTCAGCTTCCAGTGATGCTATTGCTGCATAGAAATAGCACTGTATTTGTTATGTACTTGAATTTCTAAATCATTATGACATTACTGTTTACCCAAAAAATGTAAAGTCCTTAATTACTCCCCCTCATGTCGTTTCAAACCCGTAAGACCTTCGTTCATCTTCGGAACACAAATAAAGATATTTTTGATGAAATTGGAGAGTTATCTGAGTCTGACCCTCAATAGACAGCAATTTGAAACTTGAAATGAAATTTCTAACCCTTTAAGTCCTGTTAACACCAAGAACAATCACTATAGTGTTAGCAGCATATTTAAAGATGGCAGTGGATTGCACTTAAATTTAGTCAAATGCATCAATTAGTTTTCTGAGGTAAAGAGTTGTCTTATTCTCTAGTACTTATATCAAGCTATTTTTCTGCAGTAGAGGTCAAAGTTGAGCTCACTCTTTTGGACAAAGAGAAAGAGGTGGACCTGATGTCTCCTAATGGAAAGGCCAGTCCATTTTCAGAATGCAGACCCAACGGATCTCTGGGACACTGTTCAGACGAGGACTCCATGACACTGCGGCCACACCGTAAACACAGAGATTACATAGAGGCATCTGTCTGTCATGTAAAAGACCTCGAGAATGGACAGTAAGTCCCTGTTTCCAATACAACACCGAACTGTTGTCTTCCTGTATATTTGTGTGCATGTTCGTGTGCTATTTAGAGAAAACAAAAAACGATTCAAACGCATAACGGTTTCCTCGAAAGTGTTCAACAGCACTATTTTAGTAATGTTTCTTAATCAGCATATTTATATTTATTTACAGAAAGATTTCAAGGATCAAGTGACACTGAAGAGTAATACTGCTGAAGTTATTATCTTGCCAACACAAGAATAAATTAAAAAAGATAATTAAAACATACATTTAATACATTTCAAATTTGTAAACATACATTTAAATTTCTAAATATTTGAAGAATATTATTATCGCATAAAAACAATAAAATGAATTAAATAAATTATAAATATAATATATGTGGTAAAAAGTTTTAGCAATATGGATGTCTTAGTTAGTACATCACAACAAACAATTCAAATGATTTCATATTCAGAGTGCTTAACTACCTTTTTAAATCATTTAATGAACTTCTTTCTTTTCTACTAATGCAGGACGTCAGTAAATTAGCTTTTAGTTTACATCAGAATAAAGCAAAACACAGTTTGTTTTCTACATACTGTAGTATTAAAAGATGGTGGCAGGGGGTATTAAAGTAGTTTCACCTTTTTAACGTTAGTTTATGTGTTGTGTGATCGCAAACAACATCTACAAAAGTACACCTCTTAAAGTTCAATGTAAAAAAAAGGTCCTTTACAGAATTAGCGCAATAAAAAATCGCTTGTAGAGTCTAAAACGAGCTGCTTCCTGGGTTAGTGACATCACAAACCCTCAAATTTACATAAAAGGTAGACTGGTAGACCACCCTTTTAATGGGAGGTCATTCTCATTTTAAGGTGCGTTTTATTGGAATAACATTTGCATATGCTAATGAGCATAAAGGGACAGCAATATTTTAGTTTGTTTTCCAGGAAGAGAAAGGTCTGCTAGAAATGTAATTGTCTCAAACTTTAATAATCTACTAACGTTGGGATCAAAGCTAGCAATCGTGAACTAAAAGAGTTTTTTTTTAAACTGATATGAGTTTTGGATGTTAAATCTGTGCGGATCTTATGTGTTGTGTTTGGCAGAATGCGTGAGGTGGATTTGGGAGCAGGTCGTGCTCTGCTCATTAAGGAACATGGAGAATTCTTCGCCATGGGACACAAGTGCCCACATTATGGGGCTCCACTGGTCAAAGGTGAGGGACGTCCTGTAGAGCACTCCTGGTCCTCTGCATTCCGTAGCTTGAGATACCAATCGCTTTCAGAGGATTTTACATCACACTGCTATTAGACAAGCTTTATCAAATAGAAAAACAGATAAAAACCATTCTCTTCCAGGCGTGCTATCAAAAGGGCATGTGCGATGTCCATGGCATGGAGCATGTTTTAACATCACGACGGGCGATATTGAGGATTTTCCTGGCCTAGACAGTTTGCCTACCTTCCAGGTAACACACATTCCTCTTCAACCTTTCTGAAAGTTCCTCTCTTCTTCCTCACTTTCACTGTGTCCACTTGTTCTTATGGACTGTAAATAAATAAATAAAATAATAATAATTACAGATTTTCATAGTGTTATCCTAAGCCTACCTTGAGTTAAGCTTGTAATGTTAGTATATTTGCATCCTGTATTTATAAAACAACAGGCAAGAACTTGTTAATAATTAACGATATATTCATATTATATAAATATGCAATTATTTATATACAATTAATATGCAATATCATTAGCATATGTCAATAATACTATTGCTAATTTTTATTTATTTATAAACCTTTTTAAATCATCACTTGTGATTTAATAAACAATATAAGTGTATACTTACTGATAAATCATATTAAGACTATTATTGTTTATGAATAAACTGATACTTATTGATAGATTTATGCAAAATAAGTATCTCATTTTATTATAATATATAAATATATATACTGTTTTACAAAATTCTTTGGCTTGTGATATAAGGACATTTGTTTCATCAAATTTCATCCAATATCTAAATGTAAACTTAATCAATCATGGCTTTTGTGTGAAAATGTTCACAGGTTTGTGCAAAACTAGTAAATAAGAAAAAAACAAAAAACAAATATAAAACGACATGCTCCTTATACACCCCGAGGACATATGAGCTCATCAGACGAGAAAATGAACCTCAGTATGTGTCATCACTAAACCGTGGGGGTGTTTTCATAATCCCTTTGCTATGTAACGATCTGTCATGTCAATTCGTTTTTTCCCACTATTTCAGGTCAGAGTCGAAAAAGAGAAGGTGATAATAAGAGCAAACAAGCAGGTGAAGAGTCTCTTTTTCTCTGGAGTATGTGTGTGAAGAGAGTTATATTTAACAGCAGTTGTAAAAGATAATGTTGGGTATCATCTGTTTCCTGACAGGCTCTTCAGACTCAGCGGCGGTCAAAGGCCATGTCAAAATGTTCAGCTGTCATCAATTCCAGCACTGGATTCAGCCATGTTCTCATCATCGGATCAGGTTGCAGCCATAATGTCATAAAATGAGACTAAAATGCACTAACACAGGGATGAAAACACTAGGTAGTGTTGTTTATATCCAAAGTGCCCTACAAAGCAAAAAGGCAGTAACTACGCCAAGTGCAGAACTGAGAAAAATTACTTTAAAGTTATCCTGTCAAACAGCTTTTTGCAGTTAATGTACAAACAACTACCATTTCTTTCTTCAAAACGACACACATTTGAGATAAGATATTTTGTCCCATAACAAAGGATGCCTTAAATGTCATGAAAATGATAATAACTCATTTTTGACTAAAAATGCAGTTACTGCCTTTTTGCTTTGTAGGGCAGCCGTGTTGTTCTCGATCCTTAAAAAGCATACAGATTTGTCTTAAAGCTGCAGTCTGTAGCTAAAAGCTGTAGGATAAAAATGATCCAAAATCAATATTTGAGAAAGTACATAACCAGCCATGTTCAAAAATATTGCCTTACTTTAGCCCAATTCACAAAGGTTTGCTTATAATAATGTTGTCTAATCTAGGTTTTTCACATGAAATTTATGTTTGTAAACATAAAGAAGCAGTCCAGGGGCCTGTTCCATAAAACAAGTTTACCAAATAAGCCAGGCTTTTGGCAGATAGTCTGACTTATTTTAATACAAATTAAATGGCAATAAGTCAGACTAACTGAAAAAAGCCTGGCTTATACTCTAATCTTGGTTTATGGAAGAGTCCCCTGAAGGACAAAATATGTAATAATAAACACATCCGTCAAATTCTTCAAAGGAAAAATGATATTTCACCCAGAGGGAAGTTCCTGGCTTTTACCATACAAATACTGCATTTCTAATAAAATTCTGCATTTCTATTTCTCAATTATTTTTTGATTGTAGAATCACAAAAAAACACATTTTCTCAATTCCAACAGTGCCCCTTTACATTAAGAGATGTCATCTGTTATTATACTAATCAAAATAATAAAGAACTTGAATTTTTAATGAATTTTATTACCCTTCATGCTAAATTTCATATCCACAAGCAAAAATTTGCCAAAGCAAACTTTCCTCTATGAAATTAAACAACATAAAATCTCTCCTTTTTTTTATCATGTTATGTGTCCTGCTTATATACTGTACTTCCCTTCGAATTCAGGCATTTGTTTCATGTGCAGTTTTTTTTTTTAAACTTGTATCTATTACTTGAATTATCTGTATATATGTCTCTTAATGTCATTTTATATTGTACTTGACTATTGTTTCTTCAATTAAAAAAAAAGACGTGTTACGTCCCGTGACGTAAGAGTGTAATGATTGGGGTGAAGATAGTTTTGTTGCTTGTCTGCTTGTGTTTTTCTCTCTCTCTCTCTCTCTCTCTCTATTACCACGCAGCGGAACGGACTGTGTAAAAAGGAACCGCAAAGCAGAGACCAGAGAGAGATCCCTTTTGCTTATCCCAACCAGCGTGTAGTGACAACAATGTGTAATTTATGAATCTATGGTGTAAAAACGAAGTAGTGGGGAAGTTGTTTTGGGATAGGAGAAAGGTGGTTTCTCGGCGCTTGATTTCTTTGTTTATTCTCACAGCCATATTTTTATTTTCATTAACAAAACTATTTTTGTTGCGTCCTCCCCAAACCCTAGACTGGGAGTGGACCATAACAGACGCGTTGCGCAGATAAAAAAAAACAAAACTATTTATTATTTGTTCTTTAAACATCTTTAGAGCTTCTGTTTGTGATGCCTGTTTTTCTGAAACAATGTTGTTCACATGTTCTTCTATGAAAAAAATATAAAAATAAAAAAAAAAGAACCTATTTATTGTGCATCTGGATGTAATGTTTTAATGTAATATAATACAGTGCCTCATAGTTCAGACATGACAGGATTATGCTTGTCAGCTACTACATGATGACATCACTGATATGCAAATTAGAGCGTGACATCACCTGGCAACATTTAGCTACTTTTCGGGCAGGCAGCTACTTTTCATTAGATATAGTTGGCAGCATTGATTCTGTTAGGCAGCAGAACTCTCCCTATAACTGTTCTGTATCGCGAAGGAGCTGTTTTGTGTGCATCTGTGTGACACACGTATAGGAAAAAAAGAACGACAGAAAGAACGGCTCATCTTTAAGTGCCGTTCAAAAGAATCAGTTCGTTCGCGAACGTCACAACTCTAGTCCACACGCTTAAGCGAGACAGAAATGCCGTACACTCTTAAAAGAACACACTTCAAGGGCTCTGCCCTTCTAAGTGAGTAGAGCATATAAGGCTCTAACAAGATTTAGCCAAGAGCAACACTTCCCTGGGCGAAACCGAAAGTGTCGAAAAATAAACAGAATTCGTGCACTTACCACACAATAGTAGAAATATCTGGAAGGTTTTGAAAGCACTTATCATGATGCTGAAGATATCAGTAAAATCAGACTTGGATAGATATTATTAATACTCGTTTGTTTCTGAACCACACCCAGTAGACGGCTGTTAACTAAACCACTTAATACCAACAGAGAGACTTCTATGCCGACTATAACTGTCTTAAATAATCTAAATCATGTATTTACACGGTTTTATATAATATTTAAAAGAAGACGAAAAAGGTTTGCGTTTCTAAATTCTAAAGACACCAACAAAGGATAGAAGCTCCTTCTAATGGCGGAGATAACGGGTTTCTTCTTTACAGCGGGTCCCAAACTAAAACAGAGCATTACCGCCATCTGCTGTTTGCATGCAATTCTTCCTCTTTCTTATTGGAGAATTACTGGGTACTTGAACAACTATAAAAGATGGTAAATATAGAAAAGAACATAATAGACGTGTTGAAAATGCTAATAAATGACAACAAAATCAAATAATAATTGCTGCAATTTGATGCAACAACACATTAATAATCATAAATAAATTATATTACATTGGGAATAAAAAAAATCTTTGCTTTCAGAAGACACCAGAAAACCTAAATCTAATTAATTTCAAATGATCACAGAATGTATGTAAACCTGACTTTTGAAAGATGGCTGGCACTGAGCCAGAGAAAGTGCAAGCTCAGGAAAAAAAAGAAAGAAGATCAGCTCAGTTCTTTTAATATTTCATTCAGTTTATTTTAGGTTTGAGACATTTTAATACACTTCAGTTTGGTAAAAAAAAAAAGACATTTAGGCCAAGTGTCACAAACAGGACTTAGCTTAAGCCAGGACTAGGCATTGGTTAAATTAAGATATTTAAGCAACTTTTACAAAAATGCCTTATAAGAAAATATTACAGGTGTGCATCTTAAAACAGAACAACACTGACATGTTTTAAGATTTGTCAGAGCAAGACATTTTCATCTGAGACAGCTCAAACATGCCATTTAGTCTGGGACTAGCTTAAGCCTTGTCTGTGAAACTGGGGGTATGTGTCCTAACCTGGAAGATTTTTTTTTTGAGAATTGTTCCTTGCGTATCCTGAGTAGTCTAAATTCATTCATGGGTGGGCACTTCTTTTTTTTTTTTATTATTTAAAACGCATAGGTATTAAGCACATATCAAATAATCTATAGCAACGGTTCCCAACCTTTTTTACCTCCCAGCCCACTCAGTCAAATAGATATGCTTCCGCGGCCCACTGCAAAAGAATTTTTCAACAATCACGCTTTTTGTGTCTGGTTAACTAAGTACTCAGAAGCAAGGATGTTAATTGTCTTTATTGAATAAAACTAGCCTTTTTTTTAATTATTATATTAACAATACTAAAATTTCTATTCATAATAATTTGCAATACCGCAATGGCCCACAGGTTGAAAACCACTGATCTATAGTAACGGGTCTAATCTAATACAGTAAGCACAGCATTGTATCCTGTGCCAAGGACTAAATACTTGCTAACACAGTCTGATACTTCATTAAAAGTTAAGTTCAAATAATTCAAAAATTCTAATTAAATAATAAAATTCAAATAACTTTACCCATGTACACTAATTGCTGCAAGGGGTTAAACAAGCAGTGATGTAGAAGCAGGTGTTGATGATCTTCTGCTGAGACGATGTTTAACCACACTGTTACATCCACTAAAATACAAGATCAGTAAGTGAACATCTCTGCATGATTTGATAGGTTTTGTGAAGAGGTTTTCCGAGGGCCGCTCTCTGTACAGGAGGATTGGGTCATGCATCTACAGCAGCACATCCTCAAGCTGAAGACGGATTCAGCCTCGAGCCCCTCACCGCAGCCTGCTCTCAGTCACAGCGAAGCACCGCTGCTTATTGGCCCTCAGGCTGTCTAGATGCTCTTTCTGCTGTGGTCGATCTTTTCAAAATGATGCAATTACACTACACTGACTTTACAGCTTTATTACCTGGACCTTGACTGTCAACTGTGATGTGGATTTGTCTTAAGTTTTTATTTTCTATTTTTAGATTTTAGTTTTTGTAAGACACTACTGAAAGAGTTTGACCACAGCATACCTGTCAAGTGTTGTTCTATTGGGATGATTTGAATGTATTTCACGTTTGTTTTGTATTTCACTGTTAATGTGCTCTTTTGTCAAGGTTTTTAAATAAGGTTTTATTGTTTTATGAACAAAATTGTGTAGACCAGCGTTTGGTCGTTAAAATGAAGTTCTTACTTTTTAATACAGTACTTAGAATTTTAAAAACAGTGCTTCTCACTCGAATGAATGATTTTCGATGCCAAAAGACCAATAAAAGGGATTTCTACAGATTTTCATTGATACGTACTTTCAGGATTTGTTCAGTTTAAGCAGAAACCAGCAATACTTCACTGCAGGCCTTGTCAAGTGATTCCAGCATTAAACTGAGAACCGAGGAGCAATTTTTTCTAATATTTACAACAGTACTAGTTAAGTTAGTCAACAGTGTGATTCTATTACGTGTACTTGTGTATTTGTGTTTGTACAACACTGTGGCAGTGTCTGGTTGGAGCAAAGGCTGTGTTATTCTCCTGTTATTTTATTAATAACAGGAGATATTAATAAATACTTTCCAGAACATATATGGAAATTGTACATGTTTCCATATACATTATTTCTCATGTGATATGTGAGGTTTGTTCACTTTCTCTCAGGCTTTGCAGGGTTTTAATTCAAATTCATTTGAATCAATCTGTCAATGACAAGTTGTAGTCCTTGCAAAAGGATGTTGTTAAATTCAGTATTGAGACAACAAATTTCATAACCAGTTAATAAAGACTTTGAATCTATTTACGGCGTTGTTGGTCGTTTATATGCAGTACATATAGATTTCCCCCATCCTAAAAAGCACTGTTGAGTCCTCAACAATGATTTGTCTTTTATATCAGAGACATAATAAGAGAGTGATATTCCCAGAGCTGCTCTCCCTTTCCACTTTTTTATAGCTGTTTTTCACTCGAGGTCTGCTAATGCTATATTCCTGTGTAAATGAAACCATCCTGCTTCAAGAGTAAGGTCTGCTTCCTGCACTGAAGAGTCTGTGTAAACCAGCTGTGCTGAGAGATGTTAATTACAGGACATATAGACTGGGCCGACACATTTATGGAGCTCTTGCATGAATAAAGGGTCCTTTCAGAGAGCAAAAGAGGTTTGTGAAATCGAGCTCTTGTGGAACAGCCTGTTCCAGGATAAACTGAAATATTATGTGCATCAGAGGGTCTTGCTGATTTACACAAACATAACAAGGCTGCATGTTAAATTATTATAAAAATGAATGTATATAGAGAGAGATTCATGCTTTTTGTGAGGTTTTTATGGCTGTAGTATGATATTTGAGAAAATGGCGCTCACACTCAAAAAGAAGAAACCACCTAAATTTTATTCAGGGGCATAAAGTGAGCAAAAATATGTAGTTTGCTATACATGCTGATAATACAGTCTTGATCAAAATGAGAATAATCTATCAATTTCTATAAAATCTATAAATCTTATTTTATCTGAAAAAAATCAGCCCAGTCTCCAGGCAATTCATACATATTTTACAAGGTGGTTAATTCGTATAAATTCGTAAAATTTTTGCTAAATTGTAAGTATTTTACGAGTTGCCAATTCATATTCAATTTGTACGAAAGACCTACCCCTAACCCGCCCCTAAACCTACATGTCACTGGAGTTTAGACAAAAAGTACAAGTGAGGTTGTACGAATTTGTAAGAATTGGCACAAATTTTCCATCTCGTACGAATACATACGAATTGGTCATGAGACTTTGTTGAATATATATATATAAAGAGAGAGAGAGAGAGAGAGAGAGAGAGAGAGAGAGAGAGAGAGAGAGGCATTTCAACAACTTTGTTCTGTGGAAAATGCAGTGATCAAAAATTTGGAGGAGTATAGATACCAGAAATGCAGCAAAGATGAGCTTAAACTCATCTTTAATCAAAAATGAGTTTGAGTCTTTCTGCTGATGAGTCTCAATCACCGCAGAGGGTGCAGATTATTATGAATGATAATATAAGCCTATACCTCTTGAAAGCTATCAATACCTCTTTTCATGCATCTAAACTCCCTAATTATATGAATATACATATACTGTAGCTAATACTGTAGCTGTACTACTACATATACTGTAGCTAATATTACCGTAATGCACAAAAAATAAAAGGATCCAGAGTAATGCTAGCCTTGGCCCGCCCATACTTCCTGTGACGCTACGTTTAATTTCACGTGCAAAGCTGTCGTTTTAGAACATTTCTGTTACCAAAAATGTGGGAACGAATGAGAAACGAGCTCTCCTTATGGGTAAAACCTTGTCACAGATCAGAAGATCTCTTAAGTATAGTCAGAACCTGTCTATTGTATCTACATTGACCAGTAACACAAATTTTTACCATATTTATATGGGCTCTCAACTTGGTAGCTGGATTAATTTGGGAATATACAGGATAAATGATCTCTTCCATAAGGATATTTTATGTCATTTGATGAATAACATTTAAAGCGTTATATCCCCAAAAAAGATTTCTTTAAATACCTGCAGATAAGACATTTCGTTCATACTAGACATGGCAGTCTCACCCTGAATAGCTAGGATTTCTCTTTGGATAGATTTTTTTCTTAAGAATACTTAAGAATAAGTTGGCACTTCACATCCAAATTTTACTCCATGATAAAACAGTTTAATGCAGAACAATCTGATTGTACTGCAGAAGGCATGAAGTAAGAACTTAAAATGTGACTGACAAAAATGTCTGGGATGATATTATCAGACTGCGTGATTTTTGTGTCACTTCACTTGTTAAGTCCCATTATTCTACGATATTTTCCCCATTAAAATGACAGTCTAATTTTCCTGACATCATTTTTAATGAAACTTTGGACCTGAAGTGGGAAAATATGATTTCTGGAAAGGTCAGCGGTAACCTTTTCAAAGGAAATGATTAAAAGAAATCTTAAAATGATTCAGCACAACTGAATCAGAATGCATTCAGTGCAACAATACAGTGTTTCTCTGCAAGAACCCCTCATGTATAGAAATCAATGAGGGCTATACATCAAGAGGTGGCTGAACTGGGGTGTACTGGATTGAAGCATCAGACCCTTGAGGATAGTTGTTGGCAAAGAACAGATACAGGTAGCCAGAGAAAAGACCTCAGCAAAGAAGATGGAAACGCAACAGCATTTTGGATTCATTCAAAAATAAATATTGCACATGCTGGTGAGAAAGGACCTAACCTTAAGGGATTTTGCCCAAAAATGAAAAATCGGATCATTTATTCACTCTCAAGTTGTACCAAACCTTTGTGAATTTTCTTTTTCTAATAACAAAAGATAACTTGAAGAATGTGGGTAAACCAACAGTTGCTGGTCCCCATTGACTTCCACTGTATTGTTTTTCTCATACTATGGAAGTCAATAGAGACCCAAAGTCTTTAAAATGTCTTTTTTATAGAAATAGACTTTAGACTAATAGACTAAACAACTTTTGGATGAGTAAATGATGACAGAATTTCCATTTGGGTGAAAAATCTTTATCTTTAAGTTAAGTCAGATCTTGGGACAAAATCTGCTATTACTGTATCTGCTAAAATATCACCTGTTTATTTTATAGCCACAGGACATTTATTTAGATTTTTCAAAGTACAACAGACTGGCTAAGTTTGAGACTTAAAAAAAAAGTCCAAGAGGCCTGAGAAAAGGGATTCTGGTTAAAACAGTGAGATGACAATATTGACTCCAACTTGTATTCAAACGAGGCTGTAATCCTTAATAGATGATTCATAAACTTTAGGTTTGGCAACCAAGAACAGTTTCTCACACAACTTGTGGCTTTGCAATCAGAGCTCTCCGAGGAGCTGTTTTTCAGTGCGAGATGAACTCTTGGTTTTTTTTTTATTCCATCTTTAGCTGCCTCACAATGTTCAACAAAAAAAGCTGGCCATTTAAGCATAATTCACACAATTTATGTTTTAAAAACATCATTCAATGGAATATATTTGAAGAAACTGTCGTATTTAAAAATAAACTGTACGATAACTTGCAGCATCTTTGGCAGTCAAACCCACAGTGAAAAAAATACAATAAGAGAACTGAAAAATAGAAAATCTTAGCATTTTTTCTAGGTTTACAGCTCATTTTACAAATACCATGTATCTGATGATGTATCCTCGCAAGACAAAATGCTTTCTAGCTGTTCTAGAGCTCATCCTGCTATTGGGAACATACAGTTTCTTCGCAGGGCTGCTCTCTGCATCTTTGGTTTCCTCTGCTGATGACAGTGATTCTGCATTTGGAGTGGACTCTCATATAACACGACTGGATCTATCTGAAGCAGATCGCTGCCAAAGCTCAGGTAAGATGATCTCATACGAAAGGATGTTTGAACTTCTTGATGAATGGTATAGTTCTGCTTAAAATCACTCATGTATTGTATTATCTTGTAGGTCATGGGGAAGAATCACGTGTCTCGTGATCATCACTGACGGTTGGTGATATTGTGGACTTCAGTTGTAATTCAGTTGTTCCTCTCTCATCAGGGATATTTGCGGCTGTTATGTGAGCATGTTTATTTTTCTTTTCTCAGATAAATTTGGAAATGACTCTTCACTGCAGGTGAAATTTAATAAGGGTTAGAAATTATGTTAGAAATATTTTCTCTTTAATTTTGTACACTGGAATGTATTTGTATGTAATAATATGATTTTTTTTTTAAGACACAAGTTCTTGTTAATTTTTTAACCCTTATCAATACACTCAGTCAAAGTACAAAAATAATTATTGGGTGACAGACAAAAGACAGCAGATGTGACAGCATCTATAAAAGTATCCATAAGATGACAGGATGAGCAGACGGAAAGATGAAAAGAGGAGGAAGCCAGTTACATAACAGTGTTAATGATGGGGCCATAGAGAAACTCTCAACCGTGTTATGAATCCTTATTTACAGCGCAGTCCAAACACACACTAAAGTGACTAGCTGACTTTAAAGTTTCCTTTATTAGTATTTATTTAGTTATTTATTAACTCACAGGCCTTCTGAACAACATACTAAACAACCCATCTTCTGTCTGAAGACACTACCCTTTTAATAAAAGTGGTTCCAATGGTTATATGGTTATATAACTTATATGGTCACAAAGATCTTTTTGTGAAACAGAAAGGTTCTTCCGATGTTAAAGGTTCTTTGTGGAACCTTTAAGTCAAAAAGGTTCTTCTATGGCAGGGTTTCTCAAATCTTACCCTGGAGGTCCAGTGCACTGTGGAGTTTAGCTCTGGCCCTAATCAAACAGTCTTGAGCATGTTAATCAGTATCTTCATGATCATTACAAAATCCCAGGTAAGTGAATTTTATCAGGGTTGAAGCTAAACTCTGCAGTGCACTGGACCTCAAGGGAAAGATTTGAGAAGCTGAGTTCTATGGCATTGTGAAGCACCTTTATTTTTTAGAGTGTATAGTTAGGTAAAAAGTATTATTGGGAAATGATCTTCACAGATTCAGTCTTTTCTGCTCAAATTAACTGCAAATACAATCCTGTTAAAGGGTTAGTTCACCCAAAAATGTAAATTCTGTAATTAATTCCTCACTCTCATGTTGTTCTAAACCCAGTAAGACCTTTGTTCATCTTCAGAATACACATTTTTTTTATGAATTCTGAGAGCCATCCGACCCTTCATAGACAGCAATACAACTCAAATTATCCTAGATCCAGAAAGAGTAAAAACATTGGTAAAACAGTCCATGTGATATCAATGGCTGAACTTCACTTTTGCAACTCTAGGAGAATACCTTTTTGCGCAAAGAAAACAAAATAACATAATTTACGATTCCATTTTTGAGGAGACTAGCCTCAGAGTGTGAATTTTATATAACTGTCACTTGAATATGTTTTGGACAGGAGCTAAAATAATACAATATCGAAATGACTATGTGTAAATAAAGGAAAAAAAGTCAAATATTTTTCTTTTTTTTTCAGTTGTTACTCAACATGACCATCGGATGCGGGGGACTAATGAATCCACAATGACGCATAAACTATAATGTTTATTCAGTGTGACACATGATTTACTAACAGTAATCAATTTATTCAGGCAAGTCTCCACAAAACTGACCCCGAAAAGAGGAAGAATTTACAAAACCTCAAGAGAACTTTCAGGAGCCAAAATATTCAGATCAGCTAAATATTGATGCAGGAAAAAAACATAACTAAACAAAGGCAAGAAGTGAACCTCAGTGTGTGAAATAAAATATTCGGTAACAATTCAGAATAGGGGTCCAAAATAATGCATTAGTTGAGCATTAATTAATGGTTAATTTGTTCACAATTAAGCATTAGTTGAGCAAAAACACACTAGTAATTAATGATTAACCT
>JAUCNO010001476.1:3567611-3599512 GCA_032353835.1 Enteromius viviparus
AAATAAATCAACTGCTGCTGAAAATTATAAATACAAAATATTTTGTTTGTTTATATATATATATATATATATAAATAATACTAAAAGATAATATATATATATATAAACATTTCTTTCTTTTTCCACATTTTGAGGGCATTAGTTTCATGAGAATTAAACATTACTTCAGTGTTTCACTTATTTCTGTAATACAGTATATTTTTTGTCATTTTCTTTATGCAAAATATATTTTCTTCTTATGATTTTGGGCTTAGCTATGACCTGGACATGTTATTTGACAGGCTTCACAAACGGCTGAAACCTTTATTTAATTCTCTCAGCCATCAAGTGTTTCAAGTTCAAATTTACAGTATAATCTCCATGGCAATAAAGCGATAGTCATTTTGAATGTTCTCAACTGAAGCATGACGGCGTGCACCAGGACTGGCCTGAAAACACTCGCTGACCTTTAACAGTGACAATATACCTCTTGCTCATGGGAACTGTGGTTGCCCTGCTAGTAAATTGCACAAGATGACAAATATTTAAAGCTATAACTTTATCAATAGAAATGCTCATATTATAAGAGGCTTGTATTTTCTGAATAATCGTAAAATGATTTATTGACGACAGACTGATTGATTGTTGATTGTATTTTTAGATTGTACGCAATAATAATGAATGCTTCTCTTGTAGCTCTGACCTCCTATAGCTTTTCTTTGGTACTAACTCAGGGATTGGAGGTTTCAGTCATATGGGACAGGTTCTGGTGGAATATAAAAAAAAAAGATGAATAAATTTGTTGCTGTAACATTTTATTCTGCTGCTTGTTCTTTCAAATATACTTACAGAAAACCCATCAAGCAATTTATCAAGGTTTAAGACAGAGTTTTAAGTCAAACAAAGGACATTTTGTTCTGTAAAAATCATTTTAAATCCTTAAATTTAAATAACAATCATTTGGAAAATGAGCATAACAACACGCTACGAAATCTGAATTATTGCAGCCATAATAAAAAGCATTTTTGCAACACTGAGGTAAATGCACATTCATTTCAAAGTCATGGAAGTGCTACTGTAGTTTCTTAAAAATTCCATTTAAAAAGCTGAAAAATAAAATGAAAATAAATTTAAATAAAAATGCATAAAGAAATTAATCAGTGCATATATCAGTGCATATATGGACGGGTGACTGACTCTCACTTAGTTCACATCTTCAAAACCAGCTATTTCTATGTCCTTAATATTCATAAAACAATGCCCTAAGAGAATCATTTTAAAATGATATTATATTTAGGCAGCATTACTTAATTTTAAAAACATATATATAAACAACAACATTTACATAGACAAACATGCAACGGTACATTAGCATACATATAAATGACAGGAAGACCTAAAGTTAGTTGAGTGCTTTTTCTGTGGCTGCTGGGAGAAACTCTTCTGTGTTGCATTATAAAAAGTAGAAATGTCACTTAAAAATATAAACACATTGTAAAGAGTACATGAGGTTAAATCTGGTACCTTTGGTTTCTCCCACAGTGCTCATGAAGATCGAAAGAAGGCCAAAGAAACCAGGCTATTGGCATGAAATGTCATTACATGGTGATAGTGTAGCTCATCGGCTAAAAACAGTTCAAGGTCTGATTATTAAAAATGATTCGTATAGAAAAACTAGCTGGTGTAAGATAATATTGAGGTCATGTTTGTAGATCACATTTAGTTCAACACTGTTCACATTTAACAAAAAGGCACCGATTTCTTATTCTCACTTGTGTAAATATGAAACTACATCGTTGTTTTACACATGGATGTGCTTTATATGAATTACTCAGATGACTCTGATGTGGTCGACGGCTGTCATGCAGGCTTCCTTCAGAAATCATATTCTGCAGCACACTGCCGAAGATACTCCTCGTACAGCTTCCACTAAGATAAAGATGACAAATGTTACAAGATTAGAAGACAAACATCCTTTGAAATCCTTCAAAAGGCTTATATTTCATACGCAGGTTCAGTTTTTAGTGCTGCTGAAAAAAGCATGGAGGTTAAGTTGTTTAGCTGGTCTCATAGTCAAGTCAAGCTGGTTAAACTGCTTTAAGCCACTTATCGGCTGGTCATTATTACTTATCTTTCAGCATTTTTGTGTTATTTATTGTGTAAATCAGTATTTTTAAGATTTTAAAATGGCTTAAAAGTGTGATTTTCTTTAAACAAATTAATAATTAGTTGAGAAATAAATCACTTTTATACCATTTTTATATTGAGACACTATTAAAACAAAGTACGAGTCAAATATTTGAGGCTGGTAAGATTTTATAATGCATTTTTGGAAGTATTGGGATTTGATAGGAAAATGAATGGCTAAATAACCAGTAAATTAACAATAGAATTATTCCAAATATTCACAATTTTGTTTAATAATATATGCTGTGAATATTGGGCTTATCACGTAGCCTTACTGGGAGATCAAAAACCACTTAAGTTTGAAATAAGCAGGAAAAAAAATGAATGGCATCAATAGTACCTTCTTGGGTTTGATGACATCCTGGATGTAATCACTGTATTCTGCCAGTTTCTTCTTCTCTTTCTTAGTCAGCGTCTTACTGCCCTGACTGAAAGAGATCAGAGCAATGAGAGGGCTGCTGTTAAACTGATGAAGTGACCATTAAAAAAAACAGAAATCAGCTCAAGAGTCGAATTACAGTAAGTGGCACAGTACACTGAAAGATTAAATGCTAGCATTCATTGATTGCATCAGCTTAAAATCTTGATATACTGTACAGATACGGTCTATCTTGACATCTATTAATATATTAATGGTACTTTAGATTAGTTTTTTTTAAGCGTTTTTCCTCAATAAACTCCTAATTTGCGCTTATTAACGATAGTAAGCAGTAGTAAGTAATTTAAGGCATTAAGTTATTTAAGTAGCTTTTAAGGCTTAGTTGGAATAACAGGAGTTACATAAAAAAACAAGCAAACACAAAAATACAGCGTGTAAAATTATACAAGATTTAAAAAAAGTAAGCATAATGTTTGTCACCAGACTGCATTGCAAGCATATTGCATTCTGTGAGTGTTGTCTTGTGAAACAAATGTGCTTATTTTGCAGTTTTTCAACCAAAAATGTATAAAAAAAGCATGTTTGCATTGTTAAAATTAAAGAATTATGTGAAAAGGATTAATCTATTGTACTGGAAAAAGTTAAGGCAAGTTAAGTGCTTTGGATTGTGGGATATGTTATTACATGTTGAATAAATAGCTATTTTAAACAGCCAGAGGATAAATAAACAAAAGTAAACAATGTTACTGTGCCCTCTTGTGACATAAAACCAAACATTTGGGGACTTACCGTGCAAAATACTTGGCCAGGAAGAACATAAAATAGCACAGTGCACCAAAGATGATCACAAACATTATCTGCCAGTCTTCAGGAATCCAGTCCCACAGATACACAACTACACCCTAAAAACACAGATAAACAGAAGAAATAAAACACAGATTCACCTCTGACTGGAACCAGTCTTCAAGGAACACTCCACTATTTTTGAAAAATGTCCAAATCCCCCAGAATTAAACAGTTGAGTTTTACTGTTTTTGTAGAACATTGAATCTCATTAGACCATTAGCATCTCACTTTCACACATTTTAAATTTCCATTTAAAACTTGACTCTTCTATAGTTACATTGTGTAATAAGACTGACGCAAAAGTTGTAGAAGTATACTTTCATTCCAGCATAATAATCAATTGCTGCCATACCATGGGTTCAGCTGATGCAATGTTATTACGTAGTGCCTGCAAATAGTCTCCAGCATTAAAGGGGAAGTTCACCCCAAAAATGAAAATTCTGTCATTAATTACTCACCCTCATGTCATTCCAAACCTGTAAGGCCTACATTCATCTTCAGAACAAAAACTGAAATGATCCCAGATCCAGATCCATAGTAAAACATCAGTAAAACAGTCAACGTGTGACATCAGTGGCTCAACTTCATATCTTAATTTGTGTTACAAAGATGAACAAAGGTCTTACGGGGTTTTAGAACGACATGAAGGTGAGTAATTAATGACGAATCTTCAACTCTTTAAATTGGAAAATTATTAAAACTCTTGATCATTTGTTTTGAGCGAGATGCTACTGGTCCAATCAGATTCAATTATCCATGCTGCAGATAAAAATGCTTCTGGCAGACCCGGCGATCGGCTGAATGGTTTTGAAAAACGTACAAATTAACAGTTTAACTCTAGGTGAGTTGGAAAATAGTGAAAATAAAAGTGGAGTGTTCCTTTAACCTTCAGAGAATAAGAGCATACTGAGGAAAAGTTGAGTGTTTTAGCCAATCCATCTCCAACAAGAGAGTCTAGTTCCTCTGGAGCGAAGGTGCTGATAAAGAAGCTGAGGATGAAGAGTGATGGAAGGAAGACTCCCAGAACACCACACAAGAAAGAATTTAAACGATTGCTTTTATTACTGCTCACATTCATCCTGAGGGAAGACAAAGACACGCAAAGATGATAAATATTACATATACGAGCTCTGGAGTCGATGATGTAATACTGTGTGGATGTGTACCGGTCCTGCTCCAGTGTATGGTTGATGGTAGAGATGATCAGGTTACAGTCTTTCTCCAGCTGGTCAAGTGTTTTTTGCACTGCTTGGTTTATGCTCTTCTCAATGGTCTCACAAACCTCATCAATCTGGTTGATGCATCTGCTAGGCTGCACACACAAACACAAACCTTAAACATTTTATTGTCACTTTATAGACTATCTATATCAAATGCAATAACACTGTAAAGCAAAAAGTGGAATAATAGAATGAAAAATTATTTTACAGTCATAACCAACAAACATGCATATAAGAATTAAATATTGAACAGCTCAGAGCAATTATTTTGTATTTCAAAAGTATGAGGTCAGTAAGATATTTCAATGTTTTTTTTAAAGGCACAATATGTAACATTTTTGTAATAAAATATCCAAAACCCACTTGCACAGTGTTATACATTTCATGCAAAAGTTCGGTAGGATTTGTAAATGCAAAGAAATTGCAGATTATTGCCTTGTTCCTTGGCGCCTATCAATGATGCAATACATGCACTATCCTTGGTTTCCGCCTATGAATTCTACGGCAACACGCATTGACAAAAGCGGAAGTGGTTGTTATTTATTGTGCATTTCCATATCATATACCATGATTACATTCTCCACAATCCCAAAAAATGTAGATGTATGCAAACCAAAGCATGAAGATATTGAAAAAGTCAACGAAATAAAGCGGGACAAATTTCGGCGCGGTGTTTCCATAATGGAGAGAGCTTCGCCAAAATCTCGGCCGGGACAGAGACTCTGCTCTTGCGTGTGTTTTAATAGAAGGGTAAGCAAATATATATTATTCATTGTGCAAGTAATAATCATGTGCAGGTGATATAAAACGGATATAATTGAGCTTTTCATCCTTGAACCCAATTTGTGAAAACGTCATATCCCAATGTTCAACGCTCCGTCATTGAACTTCTGTTATTGTTTTTGAAAATGCGATCTCTAGTGGTGTACACTTACATATTGTACCTTTAACATCAAAATGTATATGCTCACCAAGGCTGTCGTTTTTTCATGTTCTAATGCATAAAAAAATGCTTTTATTTGAATATATATTTGTAACAATATAAACATCTGCACTGTAAATTTTAAACAATTTGTGTCCAGGCAAATTAAATTAATTTAGCTTTAATTTTTTTTAATAGCACTACATTATAAAGCAGCCTGAAATCAAGTTGCTCTTTTATGTTTTGTTATGTTATGTCAGTTCATTTCTCCTTTAAGTTGGGCTTTTAAGAGAAGTGTGTCTGCTGACAGACAGAACTAATTAATGTAAATGCTGCAGAGAGACAAAAATCCGTTTCCTCTGACACAGCAGTGCAGCATGGGCAGGCTCCCATAACTCATGTCACTTCTACAAGGAAAACCATAGACGTTTATCTAGCATAGCAATCTGCTACCATCTTCTCTTACTTTTTGAGGGTTGGGGATGTATATTGTGGGCATTTCGAAGCCACATTTGTTGAGTCCAGGTCTCCTACACAGCTCTTGGACAATCTGCATCATCACCCGCTGTGGGAATAAAATCAACACCAATATTGAATTAGACATCTGACCTTAGGATGGGTTAATGCTAAATAAGCTTAAAGTGACAGAGAAACCCCAGAGGACAGGATTTGTAATAGCACCTGTTTGGCTTCCTTTCAGAGACAACTATTACGACCAGATGATCAGGAGTACAGATTCAAGTGAGACTGGAAATTACCATAATGCATTTGTAAGTCCAGGCAGATATATCAGTTTACTGAGTGAAATGTTTTCATAGGTTCATATTGACTTTAAGGGCAGTGAAGGCACACACACACACACACACACCTGTCTGTCTGTCTCTCGTCCAGCCTCGTCAGCTTTGCTCAGGTAAAAGCGTAGTCTGTCTCCACACTTCTCACTCAACTTCTCAACAATGTTCAACGTACGTTTGCACAATGCCTGTCCCATCGGGTCAAAAAACACAAAGATGAGGTCCGCCTGCTCACCTGAAAATACACAGATGATGCAAAATGAGAAGAACTGCTAATCTAATCGTTCTGCCATTTAATTTAAGAAAACAAAACAACTAGTAAAAAGTATTACTGGTACTTTATTACTGGCACATATTCTTGTTAGCTTGAAGATATATTTTTAAAAAGATTTGACAAACACAATTTTTGTTCCTATATTGACATATTGAAGCAGGAAGTTGGGTTGGGCTGAAGAGCATGTCTTTTTCTAAAACAGAAAAAAGCTCTACTTGTTTCAAAATCAGACTACATTTTAAACGCTTCAGATAATTTGTAATTACTTCAAATCATTAAATTTTTCTAATTGTCTTAATATAGTACTATTTATCTACAATTATAGTGTGTATTAATAATTTAAATGAGCTTTTCTTTTTACATTTTCAATTTTAAGTTTAATTCTAGTTTTAGTTTTTGTTTATTTTATATTTAGCTTTATTTATTTTTATTGCAGTTTTAGTATTTTTAATACTTCAATGTTTTGTTTTTAATAGTTTTATTTAACAATATTATTAACTGGTACACAAAGTTAACATACAGCTCATTAACTAAACGACAGAAAAACATTAAAAGAAATTTGCCTTAAAGACCGTGTAAAGTAAATTTTTAGAATGGCTTCTAAACCACCTATAAATGTTAGAAATGCATTTCTGTGTCAGAAAGATCATATTTACAGGGTAAATGCACATGACATTTGAATTGACCTCTAATTCAACTTACATTATGTGGATAAAGACATAAAGCACAGCTTTACTATGCTTATGATTTTGAAGAAGTAGAGTTGAATGAATCTTTTGTAGAAAAGCTGCATGGCAAGCGTGCTCCAACCAAAGTGACTTATCATAATTACATCTAGCCAACTCTAAAATAAATAGACATGCATGCACTATTTGAATCTCTTACAAATGAGCTGATGACCTGAAATCAGGTGTTTGACTAGAAAAATAGGCAAAATGTTAAAGAAGTTAAATCTGTTACCAAAAGAGGTGATGGCACAGTTGACATCAAATGGGTACACCATATCTCCATCCACCAACCCTGGAGTGTCCACAAACGTCACCAGGCTGAACTTCTTCTGTTTGGAGGTGGAAATCTCAGCGCTCAGGTAATCCGTGACACCTACAATATACAACTGCAGGTATTTATAAAACTGCGATGGAAGTAGAAACACAACCGTAAGTGCAGAATCATCATCAGTTTTCTTGACCACGCCCCCTCTGGTGGTCTGTTGTAATGGTTACCCACAACAGCTCTTCAACTGGCAGCTTTAAGGTGGAGCCACATAAAGCTAGCCAGTGAAGAACGACTGTGAAGCAACGCTAGCCGGCCAATATTAGCATGCTAAGAGCTAACTATATTTTTACATTTTCTAAAAATTGAAACTGGTGCTCCAGTCATTACCACAATGCCTGCTTTATGGTTGCTTTCACGTTTACAATGATTTCTTTTTATTGGGGTGGTTACTTGGTCAAATTTAGTTTTTGTTATCTGCCCGGTGAAAATTTCGTTTGATTGTTTAGAAAAGTAATATTACAGCTTGAGCACAGCACAGTAACTGTATGTCAAGTCTCATCAACATTTCTGTTACCTTCACAAACATCTGCGGTTCACACTGTAGCTCTTTCAGTAGCTGCAGGTGTGCAAGATCTCACACAAACCCGTCTTGTTCTGTCTCATCAACATTCAACAAAGGTGCACCCTCAAATCTGTCCGTCCATCTCTCCCTGTCTCTATCTTTCTCATTTCAGAAAATACTCTGATTTTAAACCTTATTGCTCACAGAGTATTATAGAGAAAGATTTGATATTTCTCTTAAAATTACATAGAATAGAGACTATGGAGCTATAAAATAAATGTTAAGATAAATTATGATTTTTTATTTATTTATTTTATTTATTTAATACACAAACACACACACACTTTTATATATATATAAAGTTTAAAAAGCGTGTAAATGTAATGTAAAATTTATTTTTCGTTTCCTATGAGTATATAAGATCAGTATCATATTGAAGAGTTTAAATAAATATTAAAAATAAATATTATGTAATTATGGAAATATTATTAAACATGTCTTCTGCACACCAAGGCTGCATTTGCTTGATTAGCAAACACAGTAAAAACTGTAATAAATCGAAAAATATCAAAAACAACAGAATAAAAAAAAAATTCCAATATCACACCATCTAGAAACATATTTATTATTATTATTATTTTATTATTATTATTATTTCTGTGAAAACTAAATTCTTTCATAATTCTTTGATAAATCGAAAGTTTAAAAGAACAGAATTTAAAATTTTAAAAAGAACAGTAACATTATGTCTTTTCTGTCTTCATTTGTGATCAGTTTAACTGAATTTAATAATAAATAAATAAAAGTTGCTGCCCTAAAAATTGTGTACAGTGGCATATCTATGCAATTACTTTGATTCCACAGGTGCTATGTAATAAAATCAGATGTAGTCATGTGCATGTGATACGCTCAATATCCAGGGATTATTAAGGGATCTTTGAGCCTGTTTAAAGGTGAAAAGGTAACTGGAGAAACGCTTCTCACTTTGCTGCCAAAAGGTGGAAGGAGATACTGAGGGATCTAGTCCACTGGGGAAAAGTCAAAGGTCAAAAAAGTGCTGCGTCATCTCCAAACCGCACAGCAGCACCACTGCGGAGAGACCCGAGTCATCATGATAGTGTCAAACTTATTGAGATAAGACAAACCAGCCAAAACCACACCCAAACAGTGCACCAATCGCAAATCTCATTACTGTTTCCTACACAAACCCACGCCCTGATGACCAACAGACGTTGAAAACCTTCAATGCGACACACAACAGACATTCCCAGAAACATAGAAGACAACTGCAAAACATTAATGCTCATAAATTTTAGTAAGCAAAAGAAATTAGCATTTATACTAACAATAACAAGATGCATGGCATGCATGCTTTACTGTATGTTTTAAGAATGCATGTCAGGTTTTGACTTATTATATGCAATAGTTCTGATATTGACAACTAATCGTATGTTCTCTTTAGCAGTAATGTGGGAAGACATTTCTCTCTGTCTATCCCACTGATGCTGCACTGTTGTCAATGTGAATGACTCATACTGGTTCTCTGCACCGGGTGAACCCACACTGCCCACTGAAGGAATAATGCACGATCAGTGTGTGCGGTACTGATGCCCTCCGACACACCCAGAGATCACTCACCTACACCAGCGAAGACCCATCACTCAGATACAGTCTAGCTGTGACACCAGCTGGACTCTCGTTTTAACAGTTACATAAATGCACAGCGAAAAGCGTTAAGTCAGCAGAGCCAGAGGGAGTTTATCGAGGTGCATGTGAATGAGATGTGTTGCTATGTTTCGCACTCTCAGGCGGATACTGCGCTGGCTGTACATACGCTTGCATGACTCAGTGTGAGGTGTTAGTCATAGCTGTAGATGCTACTGCCTCGAATACACATTTAGTCTAATTCTTAGCAATAAATGAGGAACATAACACTAAACACTAGTTGTTTCAAATCATGCATAATTGTCAGTATTTATGACCTAATAAGACAATTCACTTTTTTTATTATTATTATTGTGTTACCATGTGACACTAATTAACAAGGCTATAAGTCGTCATTTACTCTCAGTCGATATGCATGGCACAGAAGAAATATTCATATTTGATAGGCAAACATTAATAGTTCATATATGCACAGAAAATAGGTGTGCAAAACTGAACTGCAATGAAAAAACCTAAAATAATCAAAAGGTTATCCGAAAGCATGTACATCACTAAACAAAACCCCTAAAAATTAAGGTTTCTGAACAATTTCTATAATATATGTAATATAGCACACTAACATATTTTAAAGAGACAGTTCTATGTTCTATATCTAACATGTATGTGTAATCTATTATATATATATATATATAAAGCATATTAAAAGTTACATATCACATATCTTCTATTAAAATGACCTACCTTTGAACTCCAGCAGAGGTCTGAAATGCGGGTAAAGGTGTAATGTTGCATTTCCCTGTGAGGGAAAGAAGCAAACATGTTGATAAAGGAATGATAAAACACATTTAATGAGGAGAATGTTGTGTGGAGTCAGAAGCCAGGCCCCGCTGTAGGGAGGCTCCCTGCTCTTCCCCTCTTTCCTCTCTCTGCAGGCTCGGTGATGGTGTGACGCTCTCGGCCACGCTGCAGCTCTCTTCCTGTTCTGTCGGTAGGCTCTTCCTGTAAAGAGCTGATAATCCTTTCCTATCACTCCTTCACTGTAATTGCATTGCTCACGGTCTTCACAGAGACAGAGGAGGAAGGAGAGAGAGGGAGAGCCCTATATGCTAAGGAAAAAAGACGCTGCGTCTTTAAGACAACCCCTTTGCTTCCAGAAGGAGAGACTGACTGAGCTGTGATACGGTCTGCTCTTTCGCCACATGCACACATGTATGATCTTCCCTCCCGCTCTCGGAAGGAAAAACTGTCATTTTGGCCAAAGCATTTACTCTTAAATACCTTTGCATCCCTTTTTGGATTCTGCTTGTAGACACAGATAACATAATTTGGCCTTTAATAAGAACTTAATAATAAATGCTTTAAGACATTTTCAGACATATTAAAACTTTTTATGGAAGAATATCTTATGCTCACCAAGGCTGCATTTATTTAATCAAATATTCAGAAATAAAAAAGTAATATTGTGAAATATTATTACCATATAAAACAGCTCACCAAGGCTGCAAAAAACAATATTGTGAAATATTATTATTTAAAATAACTGCTTTCTATTGGAATATATTTTTGAATATATGTTAATCCACACAATATTTTTTCATTATTCTTTGATAAATATATACTCATAAAGAACAGCATTTACTTACATAATTTTTTTTCTAATATAATTATATATATCATTTTTTAAATACAACAATAGAAGACAAAGTCTCTGTCACTTTTGATCAATTTAATTCCATTTAAAATATAAGGTATATAAAATAAAATAATTATATATATATATATATATACAGTACTAGAAGTAGGATTGCTCTTTTATTTTCTTAAAAAGGAATCCGTGATAATAAAGTTGAACAGCAGGTTGTCTATTAAGGACATAAAAAAAATGGTGACACTCTACAAGGGTTATTAGTTAACATGAACTAAGAGCGAACAATACTTCTAAAGCATTTATTAATCTTAGCTTTTGTTACTTTAAGCATTTACTAATGCATTATTAAAATCATTAAAAGTCTGTATGTGCATTAATGAACACCATGCACCATGAACATAAGCAAACAATGAACAACTGTATTTTTATTAACTACCATTAACAAAGATTATTAAAGAGTGTAATAAATGTAGTGTTGTTTGTTCATACATTAACTAATGTTAACAAATGACACCTTATTGCAAAGTATTACCAAGATATCTGTTCACCCTAATTTCCTAAATTTATGCTGCATTAATCCAAGCAGCATTTAATTGGCACATTTTACTCTGTGCTTAATTTGTAAATGTCGAGGTCCCAGAACAATGCGGGGTGACAGGTCTGGCATGTAATTAGAAGAAGGAGAGGTGACGGGGCATTTGTGCAACCACACTGGTGGACCATTTTAAGTGTGCTTTAACAGTGTGCTTGGATAATAATACACTATGCTTATTAAGAAATAAAGCAAGAGATAATAGAAAACAGAGAAATTTAAGAAATAAAGCAGAGCTTATCTAAAAATGTATTTGTAGTGATGAAATACATTCACTTTATTTAGTGCACATTACAAGAGGTTCCAAACTTTCATGACTTTTAATCCCAAACATGTGAGTGTGTTGTAGTAAAACAAACATTAGCCAAAGCTGATTGTTTAGCTGCATTTTTCAACTTTTTTGGTTAAAGCTGCAAATAATATAAACTGTTAGTCCTCTACCTGCACGCCACGACTGTAACCACTGTTCATTCTTTAACAGGAAAATAGTTGTGTTTATGTATTGTTTTACAGTCATTTGTTTTGTTTGTGTAATATTTGCTCAAACATTGGTGTTTGTTATGATACAGGTAATTATTATTATTATTTTTTTTAATAAGTGTTGTTAATTCTGTTCTCAATTACTTTTTTATTATATATATATATTAAAAACACAACAAAGAGCACAGGATTGATAAGCGGTATCTATAAAAGTAGTTAAAACCTTAATAATAGAATACTCATCCCTAGTTTTATTCATAATATTTATTATCAGCGCATCTTGTCTGCAATACATCGAGCTGCTGCACACTGAGCCACACTTTCTCTCACATTTCAGGGCAGTTGACAAAATTGTTTAATACAAAAATGTATAATTTGCACCTTTTTTTACGTCAATTTTGCGCGTTCCAGAGGCGTCCTAAAAGTTGAGCGCTCACAGTCACATCCAAAGCCGCCTCGCGAGTATATACGGAGTTATTTTTCATTGTTGATCTTAAGTTGATGACGAGTATCCTCGCAAACACAGTCGGTTTTATCTTATGTAAATTAAAAACATTTGAGAGAAAAAAATGCATGTGCATCAGTACTGAAACATTTTGTCTCGTGAGAACAGAGTCTGGCTGTTCAGAAGTCGCATCTTTGGTAGGCTAGATGTGCGGCAAATGTGCACACAATAGATGATTTTCCATGTGAACAGTCGAGCTGATTGACAAGAAGACTCAGGCGAAAAAGTTTCAAAACGAAATGCAAAAGCACCTGTTGGAATATTTTGGATTTTGAAAAGCCTGTTGACTTCTGCAATCTACATATAAGTGATTTTTTAAACATTTGTTGCTTATTTATTTGTTTTTTATGGTTTTTAGCTGATTTTTAGTTTTGTTGGCCCTTCCTATTTAAACTTTGTGTAAGTTTTTTGTTATTTCATATTAGGCATACAGCATGGTGTGTTATTAAAATTTTGTGTTTTGTTAAACTGCCCCTATTATGCCATTTTAAAGGTTGGTGATATTGCTTTATGAGTCTCTTAAAACAGGTTTACATGTATGCAAGGTCAAAAAACAGTTTAGTTTTCTTCAAAAATAGATTTAATTTTACCCCCAATTATTCGTAAACGACTCGTGTGAAGTAGTTTGAAGAATCAGTCTGTCCAAACCCCTCCCTCCTGTGAGCCCTCACTGCTGTGATTGGTCAGAAGGCGCAGTGCTTTATGATTGGTCTACCGCTACAGCGTGTGTCTGAAATGAAACGGCCATTGCCATAACTGAATGACAGCAGGATACAGAGTCTTCTTGACATGATGTAATCCATGTGGAAATTGTACTGTTTGTGGGCGGGGCAAGTTGTTTGCGACGTAGAACGTGTGCGGACATTATGCAAATATGTTACTTTGTGACGTGTGGCCGTAACAGAAAAAGATTTGAATTGCTGACGACTCGTTTAGGCGAATGTCAGCCGACTCTTTTTTTTGATAGACAATAACTTTATTTATCGTTCACTGTCTGCGTCACAACTTTGCAGATAGTTTATGTTCACGTACAGTTACACGACACACTGCATGAACGATCATATTTGAAAAAGCATAATAGCGGTACTTTAATAAAAATTCTATGTTCTAAGTTGTATTTTGTTGTTGCTTGAATTTAATTCAGGCAAATTATGTCGAATTGCCGCTAATTTAAAAATGAAAGTAAAAATGCAACCTTTTTAAACTAGGCTATTGAAAAACAAAGAAAAGTGAGGGGAAACTAAAACCAACAACTGCTTTTTGCCGAATTGTCTCAAATTTAAAAGTAAAATTAAAACAAGCCATTGTCGCGTGAGGAGGGGGATCCGTACAAATGAGGTTTTGATCCGGCTTGTTTCGGGGCAAATTAAGCACTGATTTTACTGCATTCAAATTAATTCCAAAGACTTTCCTCCTCAGTCAGCAGGAAACATTCCAGAGATTCCATCTGTATCTGCTTACAAGAATGCTTTTTCTGGACTTGTACCATTAAGGCGGAAAGTTGAGTGAGAACAGAAAATAATGTGGAGAAAGAGCACAGAACAGGATTGGGCAATGTGTTTTTTATTTTTTTCTTACGCTCTGATTTTAGGAAAAAACACACTGATTTTTGTGGAATGGAATTAAATGAAAAAAATATTAAATAAATCTCAGCCTACAACATTCTTATTGGTAGCTCAAAGCAAACAAACAGTTCATATTCTATCCTTTAAAAGCAGTGTCTCTGTATAAATACTAAAGCTGGTTTTCACAGCCCTCCTGAGATCAAGACAAGGTGTCCTTAATTATAAATTCAAATAAGGGTTGCTTCTGAAATTCATTAAAACAGGTTCAGCTAATGTGTTTTCTTTTGATTGATCTCTTTGCAGCTTGGTTTTATTGAACGACACTCAACATGTGACCCGTGAGTCATTATTATTAATCGCCCCATGCACTTTCAATACTCATCTGTTTCTGTGACATGTGACTTTTCTTCTCATCCATATTTATTACAATCAGGTGGTCAAAATAATTGAAATAAATACAAAAACACATAAATACACTATTTATCTTCGTATAAGACTGTATATATGCATTGCCTGCACTCCTCCGCTAGTATTGGGAGATGGACTGTGCATTAAATGTATATAACGTTAGCCGAAGAAGGGTCTATGCTAACTTGAATTCTGTAAAAATAATAAATATAAATATAAAATATATATATATAAAGATAAATATAAATCCCTGTACCAAACACAATTCATATACCATATACAGGGGTTAAGAGTGTAAACTGTTCGCGTTAAGCAGCTTTGTCACAATAGTCTGCTTTCTGGTGTGCACATAAATGTACTTACTGTTAGTGACTCTCGTTTTCTTCCACTAGTTATAAACGTGAAGCCTTGTGTCTCAATGGCAACACCAGTCTTCTGAATGTGCTCCTCCACATACCTGAAAAACAGATTTCATTTAAAATGTTGTTATTCCTATGTATATCCCAAAATGTTTCCTCTTTTGTAATCATATAATTTTTTATTTTATTTTTATAACTAAATTATCAAATGAATGAAATGAAGTGGACCTGGAAAAATCATGTACATTAATAATGAATGTGCATTTGTATTTGTGTGTGCAAGACTATAACATATAATCAGGTAGAAGCTATACATTGTAGTCAAACAGGATAAAAAACATAATGGAACTTGATGTTGGTAAATAAAAACTAAATAAGATAAAATCATTGTTAATAAAAGATGCGTTTTATCTCAAGATGATCTGTGATTACCAGTTAATGAAGGAGCTTTTTCCAGCAGAATGGTTTCCCATAATCATAACTATAATCTTCTTCCGTGGCGGTAACAGCCTCACTCCTAAACTTTCTGCAATTTTCACCAATCCTGTCAAAAATATCCAGACAAAAGGAGCTTTATTATCAGTCCATGATGCCTAACTGCTTTCAGCAACAGTTCAAAGAGGATAATACTATGGCACTTTTGTTTTATACAGTAAATGTGCACACAAACATGATTTGAACATGAATTTACTGCCCAGTATGGGACATTTCGATTTAGGTGAACGTAGATATTGCATAATCGTGGATTACAAGTATATATTTTGTAACTGACCCATAAACTACAGTAGCGTGACATACAGAGACAACTGGCCAACATGGCTGTGTCTCAAACCCCTGTGAGCTGCCTACAAAGTCATGTTGCCATATCTTATAAGTCCAAAACTGTCTTCAGTAAGTAAGCAACTTAAGTTAGGCGGCTTTGTAAGTTTTTTTAGACACAGCCAATAACACAGCTTATGAATGACTGACTAGTATAAATATTACTAACAGTATTAAGTTATATATTTCGAACGTTTGATGTTTTAACTTTCAAGCTGATTTGTTCCATACAATGTTGTTACACGAATAGCAACACTTGTTTACATACGAATGGTGCCGTTATTTACCGTTGTCGTTGTCGATATATAAAGTGTGGCATTCTTTCAGTATTCTTTCACTCGGAGATGTAATGGTCGATTCCAGAGGATTTGCTACGGCTCGCGGCTTCTTACTGCCTGACATATTGAAAATATGGAGGAATGATTTTCACCGGCTCTTAAAACGGGGGAACCATAACAGTGTCGCACACATGTGGAGACGTCAGAACAAAGTAACGCTTTGGCGCACTCTAGTGGAGATGAAACGCCTTCATATGAACACGTTAGACACGTTAGCTAGTAATACTGAATATTAGTAGGCCTATAGAATAAAAACAAGTAACATAACATAGCAATATCATATAATATATACTAAATACTTTTTTTATCCGGTAGTGTGCATTTGCCTTTCCACATACGAAACAGCTGATAAATAATTTAAAAATATAATTATAAATCGAACCTAATTGTCGGTATTGTTATTATTATTAGTAGTAGTATTTTAAAATACTATTACAAATATTAACCACAGTTAAATACAGTCATTCCCAAACCAACTGTACTTTCATTTATCATTTATGTTTAAGATTAATATTTAATATTTTTATTTGTTCTTTCTTTCTTTCTTTGTCAGTGTGTGAAGTCTGAGGCAATGTTGTTGGTTTGACCTATTTACTCTAAAAATCCTTAAAAATTACAAAATAATAATAATTAATACATAACATAGTCATTCATATGTTTGTTTATTACTTTTATAATATCAAGATCAGTAGGTTGTTGTATATAAATGTGCATTTATGTACTGTATATGCAACTGTAAGTAAAAAAAGTAGTCTATTTATAGTATGTCAGTTATGTAGGCGATTTCTAAATGAGGACCATATTACTCAAAAAAAGGAAAAATATAACCTGCCAGACTCGACTCAGAGCACCTTGCCACGCGTGCGTTAAATGTGGTGTGTGTCTCTTTAAGAGCTCAGGTGAAGGGTGTGGTAAAAAAAACAAATTCAAAGTTTCCGGGAAAGAAAGCAAGTAAACAGGTTGAAGATGGACATGAATCAAACGTGACACAAAATACACAGGATTCGAAGGCCAAACCGAGTTTAGAACGGTTGCGAATTTATCTCAAGAATTTCTTCTTATTTATTTAATTTATAGAAAAGGGTTTGATGCGTTTTGCCGGGAAACAAAAAGAAACAAGCGATTTTACCAAGGAAGTTTGTTATCCCATAATCTCATGGGACATTCTTACAGTCCTAAAATGATCATATCTGCAATATTTCTACATCTGCTTCTTCTGTCACTTCAAACAGGTGAGTTGACAGGTACGCTATTTTGGTTTCACTTTTATAACACTATGCGGAGCTATATATATGTGTTTTATATCGATATCACATTATATAGTAGTCATTCACTACTATAGTGTGTACATGGTGCTCGAGGGAATTTCAAAAAAAAAAAAAAAATACATGGTAGATGTTCAAACACAATGGAGCTACCATAAAACTTTTTGTTATTGCAACCATTGTACAAAATGGGGTTATAATAGCACCATATTGAAAAAACAACAACATTAGCACAGTACCTTTGCTGCATGTTTGTAAGTGATCACAGTAACGTTACTGATCTTAAAGCACATTTCTCTGTCCTTCTTCCTGTAGCGTCAGAGGAGCAGATGCAACTCTATGTTACTGGTGAGAAGGGAGGCAATACTACACTAAGGTGTCTTGACCAGCAAGTCAATGTGTCTTCACTTCTTTATCGTTGGAAGAAAAATGGGGCTGTTGTTGCAACCCAAAACCCAAAGCCATCAGAACATCTTTCCATTTCAAACAATGGCTCTCTTTGGATCAGTGGCCTCCAGTTTTTAGATGAAGGCCAGTATGAATGTGAATCCCAAACAAAGGATGGCAGCTCATGGCAAACTCTCTCAAACACCCTGCTTCGAGTTGCTGGTACGGTGCTGTGGATATCTAAATCGTACTAATGTGACAATGGAAAGCTTTGATATGCAATAGATGTCTCTGGTTTCTGTGAGATCGGGAGTCTGACTTCAAACAGGTTTTTCTGGTTTAACTGCAATGCATGAACCTAGAAAACCACCACCTTATGACTGAGATGCGTAGGATAGACACCATGCAAGATGACTAACTAAACACAAGAAGAAATATTATAGTGTAGTTAACATTTTAAAAAAGTTCAAAGGTTTGGGATCAGGAATATTTTTATTTTTTAGATAAAACAAATATTTTTATTTGGCAAGGAGTCTTTAAATGGATCTGAAGTGATTTTAAAGATAAATCAGTTTCAAATCAAGGCTGTTTTATCAATGAATAACATGCATTATATTTGTACATATTTTATATTATATATATATATGTGTGTATATTATGTAAACACTTTTATTTTGGATGTGATTAATCATTTGACAGCTCTTAAATATATATATATCTTACCTACCCCAAACTTTTGAATGGTGGTGCGTAATGTTATTGAATATTTTAGGAGCAACGGATGTTCATTAATTCTTAAGTTGTAACGAAACATGTCTGATGATTGGTGGTTTGTGCAAGTCAGTTAAATAATTATGTTTATATGCTTTTATTATATTTCAGAGGGTCCAACTAGTGTCTCACTGGCCATACAACCAGCAGCCCTCCTACAGAATGGAACATTATATGTCAAAAAAGGCTCAGATGTGTATTTTAACTGCTCCAGTGAGTCTTCTCCCTCACAAAACCTGGCATGGACTGTTCAAGATTTGGCGCAGGACAGTTATAAGGCGTCTGGGAACAGATCATTTCTTCAGTTCTCCATAAATAACATCCAACTAAGCAATCAAGGGATGTACACCTGTACGTCCCAGAATACACTCTCCAACACAAGTGTGCACAAGAGCCAGGAGCTGCTAGTTTACTGTAAGACGGATGTTTTCATATTATTTTTTTTTTTTGTATTTGTTTCTTTCAATTTACCTTCAAAATGTACAAAAAAATTTCAGGCGCCGTGTCTTGTATGGATTTGGTTTTGTTTGTTAGATCTGTGTTTTATATTGTTTGCTTTAATTGATTTAATTAAATAATTAAGAGCTTACATTTTTTCAGATGCTCCAGAGAGGCGTCCAGAGTGCAGCTGGGACATAGTAAATGAGACATTGGATGTCTTGTTAATATGTAGCTGGTATGGAGGTTATCCTGTGCCCACTCTGGACTGGCATGAAGTCCTTGAAGAACATGTTATAGCCAAGGGTCCCACGGTTAACTCCACATCGGTGCAAACAGAGCGTTTGGAGGTCCATGTGAATAGGGTTATATTGCACAGTGGAGAGGAGGTGAAGTGTGTTGGACATCATGTGACTGGAGTGGAGAATTCCTGCTCCATTAAGCTCCGTAAGACCATTTTATCTAAAGGATTAACGTTTTTATTGTTTTATTATATGCAAAATATGACGTTTTAATGAGATTTACCTTCTGTGTTGTTTTACCTTTTATTGTATATGTCTCCTCTTTTTTTTTTTTTTTTTTTTTTAAGAAGAATAGTTTTTTTTTTCAACAAGGAAACATGAAATGGATCAAACAGTAAAGACATGTCACCAGAAATGTACATTTGAAAAGAACTTTCTATTAATCAAATAATTGAGAAAAAGGGTATCGTAGTTTCCACAAAAATATATTAGGCAGCACAATAACAATTTCTTTCAGCATTGATAGTAAGCAGCACATCAGCATATTAAAATGTCTATGAAACTATGAATTCAGGACAAGCCAAAACACAGTTTGGAAAATGGATTCATCGTCATTTTATACATTTTGTAAATTGTGAACACAAGAAAGATATAGACTGCAGCTTTAAACATTCCCAGATTATTACAGCTTGAGTTTGTGCCTGTCTTTATCTTCTCTGGCTAAATTGTACTAAACCATAATTTTGATGTTTCTTCCAGAGTCCCCGTATCCCTTAGGAGATCCTATGGTAACTGCTTTGGTGGGCAGCAATATTACCCTCAGCTGTACTGAGAGCGAATCTCTGCCACAGGCTAAGACTGTCTGGATGCAAAAGAACAAGACAATCATCAACACCTCCTCCAAATATATCGTGTCTGACCTTAACCCCATCTACAAACTCACTATAATCAATGTAACAAAGGAAGATGAAGGGATCTACTTCTGCCACAGTTTAAACCCTACTGGTCCAAAAGAGCTGGAAGTGTATCTTACTGTGAAGAGTAAGTGTTTCTCCATACTATATGTTCACATAAGTCCAGATCACATTTGAACTTAAGGATAAACATTTCTATTTTTCGCACTGCCACATTAATATGTTTGGATATTTAATTGAGTTAAAAACTTTTTTTTGTGCATTTACGCAATCCTCTGATTTCAGATGTTTAAGAATGAGAAGCATGTTTTAAAAAATACATCAGAGGTCAGCTATGACACCTGTGCATGAATGTGATCAGACAAGATGTTTCTGACATTGCTCTGTAATACCTTTTTCTTAGCAAAAGGATTACCCAACATCCCCCACATTAGCTTCTTCCCTTTGTAATAAAAGAAATGTCAGACTGTTTAATCGTTGTTCTCAGCTTCTGCAGATAATCAAGGAGCTGTGGTTGGTGTCTTTGTTTCTGTGTTGATAATGATGATTGGAGTCATTATCGGTGTGACGATATATTCAAAGCGGGATAGAATTTGTATTGGTAAGTATTTTTGCATACTGAGTGCCTAAATAAAACTCTTTTTTTTAAATTTTTTTATAAAGATACTTTGTATAAATATTTATTTATTTTATTTTACAGGTTTGGGATTTAGGTAAGTAATAATTATTAATAATCATAGTAATACATGATCCTGAGTCATAATACAGGTATAATTGTAGCAATAGACAACAATACATTGTATGGTAATTTTTTATTTATTAGTAGTATACATTGCTAAGGACTTCAGTTGGACAAGTTCAAATGCGATTTTCTCAATATTTAGATATTTTTTCACCCTCAGATTCCAGATTTTAAATAATCTCAGCCAAATAATGTCCTATACTAACAAACATCAATTGAAAGCTTATATATTCAGATTTGACGTGATCCATAAATCTCAATTTAATCAAATTGACTCTTATGACTGGTTTTGTGGTCCAGGGTCATATATAACAGCATTATTTCAAAACATTATATCTATACGTTATAACATGCACTAGTAAGGAAGTGTGAAGCTGAGGCATTGTAACATTTTTCTTCTAGTCATTTAGACGATGACAGAGGGGATATACTGAGTTTAGTAGATTCAGATGAAGAGGAAATTTTCCATGATACTGCTCCACAACTCCCTCCGCTGACAAACGGACATGCAACCACACTCGTAGAGATTCACAGAATACCATCCAGTAAGTCCTGAATATTGTTTAGACGTTTGTGTTATGGTATCAAAAGGAGTTTGTTTGGAAAGATTTGGGAAATTTTATATCATGATGAAATTAAAACTTGGGCAAATAAATGGTTTCTTATATTTATTTTACAGGTGATCAAGAAGAAAATGCAGACAATACAGCGCAACATAACGATCAAACACATCCAGAACCAGCACCACAGACAGCACACTTTTAGCTTTTACTTTAGATGTACAGAGATGAAATTCTTCCAAATGGTCAATTCTGATAAATTATTTGTATTTTTGTGTGATATTTTCCTTGTATAATATTCCAGAGATCTGTGCAAAGTGTAAAGGTCTTAAATTTGTTTTACAGGCCCTGTTTTTATTTTCAGTATTAGTTTTTAACATACTGGTCTCAATTCATGAAATTAAAACTTTTACCGTACTATACAGTATGTCAGTGAAATGTGTTATGAAATGTTATTATTACTTGAACTGGTTTGAATGATGCTTTCTATAAAATTGTGAATGGGTGAATCTCAACAAAATATATCTGGGTCATATTTTGTGGCAAAAAAATAATAAAAAAACCTATGAAGCCTATTTTGTACCACTGCAATTTCTTTGCACTGTGAATTAATTTCAGATTTTCCTTCAGTTCTTATTACTGTAAAACATCTAGACATACTTTTAATAACTTTGCAGTTCTCCTTTTCTCAGTACACACGTGTATGATTAAACAGCTTACATTTTAAGCCTAAATTAAAAGCAGTTCAACAAATACTAACATTGTAATTGCATTATTATTAATATTTTTGCCATTACATAATTAAAAAGGAAATCTCTTTTTAAAAAATTTGAATTAGGTGTGTGTTTAAATTATGTCTAGATTCTGTACAATTTCAGTAATGCATAAAACAGGACTTTAAATGACATTATAAAATGTATCCTACGCTGTAAAATCGCGATACCTGAGGTGTAAATGGCAAGTACAAAACACACCTTAACACTGTAAATATACAGTAGACACACCCAAGTATGTACTGTACTCAGAATGATACACGCTTGACGACAGGGTCACGTGGTTTGCTTGTCTAGCCACGCCCTCTAGTGAAATGAATCCCCATGTACTGTAGAGATGATGCGCTCATGATTTCAGTGGTAAGATGTGCACGTCGCTTCGAGGTTGTACTGTCAAAGGTAAGACAATGCCAGTTCACATAATTTAGATGATATGTAATCAAATGCAGTTGATAAATGAGAAAAATACGCTTTTCTATAAGTAGAAAATGCGTAGTTCCGCATACGCGCATTTGTCTTGTGCATGACAGGTCACTTTACTTGTGATGATCTGATCGCGGAGCTGAAACCCGCTCATCCCCCGCGTCTGTACGGCTCCGCCGGCTGCGAGACATGGAGCGTCCGCTTCTCTCCGGACGGATCGTATTTTGCCTGGTCGATGGGATACGGCATCGTCAAACTCCTCCCCTGGCCGCTGATATCCACAGAGTGCGTCGGTTTTCATAACACAATGGGTTAATAAATATAGGCTTATATGTAACAGCACAATATTAAATTAACATCATAGGAGACCCTGTTTTTTTTTTTTTTTTAAAAAGGTAGCCTTAGCTACTATTAACTTACATCAAAAAATAAGTACAATGCGCTTATTGTGAAAATACTGTATTGCAAGACACCTTTGCTGCTATTGAGGTGGGATACAGGTAAGTTTATGGACAGGTTTGGTGGTATGGGTAGGTTTAAGGGTGGGTTAAGGTGTAAGGGATGAATGTCAGCAGTGTAATTATAAATGTAATTACAGATGTAACTAGATATAGGTATTTAAAAAAATAATAAGTACAAAGTAAAAACATCAAAATAATTTACACATAAGTACATGGTAAAAAAATGGGACCTCTTTGTATTAACAGTAGCACTAAAGCTGGACGCAGTGAAGAGAAGACACTTAACTGTGGGCAGACGGTGTGGGCACTGGCGTTTGGACCCTGCCTGTCTACCCGAGGGGATGCTTTACATCAGAACAGACGTGATCGTGAGCTACTGCTGGCCATTGGGCTGAACAATGGAGCGATCCAAATATGGGTTGTCTCAACTGGTAAGATTGAACTCCGGACTCGGTTTAGCCATCAAGAACTTTGACTGGTCTAAACATTAACAGCATGGTGTTATACACATGTAGTATAAGGTTTAATATATTTGTAAATCAATGTTCTGTCTTCAGGAAATCTGCGGGTTACTCTAACTGGACATCAGGCTCCTGTCAGGGATTTAGTCTTCACTCCAAATGGAAGTCTCACGCTTGTATCAGCCTCCCGAGACAAAACTTTAAGGATATGGGACTTAGCAAAGAAGGGTCAGAGCATCTGATTTGGAAGCAACATATCTTTGCAATGAGATGAAAATACGTCTTCACGATCTTTGATTTTGTGCTTATGAAGACTGTAATGCTGATTTTTGCAGGCGTCACTCCCCATGTGCTGCGGGGTCCAGACTACTGGGTTTTCAGATGTTCTGTATCACCTGACAGCAGTGTGATCGCTTCTGTCTGCAACCTCGACTCTGTGAGCGCTTTTAGTATTATTTCTCTATTGATACATTATTAATGTTTTTGAGTTATTTTTTATATCTAAAAAAATTTTTTAATTTATTAATAAATTTTTATTTATATATAAAATATATAAAATAATATAAAATTATTAATATATATATACTAAGTGATTTTGTTGTGCTTCTGTTGTTTTTATTACTTATTTTATATTGAAAGGTTTAGTTATATAATCGGGAGACTTTTGTTCTCTGCAACAGGATATCCTGTAGAGCCATGCAGATAAATTCTAATACCACTGATCTTTTAATTGTTGCGACTGTGATTACTGAACTGTCTAAATGTTGTTTTCAGAAGGTGTATTTGTGGAGCCTGCGGTCCTACACTTTCATGAGGCACCTTACATATGACCAAGAGCGCACCATGGCATCATGTGACTTTTCTCAGGATGGAGCGCTGCTTGCGATCGCGTCGTATCATTCCACTACAGGCTGGTGGTTAGACCTGTGGGACCCTTATACAGCTGATCTCCTGTCTAGAGTAGAGTATGTTAGCCAAACAATGTTATTCTCTCACATTTTACAATAATTGTGACACATGCTGAATCATTTGATGCTTTTATAATGTATAAATCAATCGTCCAATTTCCTAACTAATTTGGTTAAAGGAATAATTTACCCCAAAATAAACATTTGCTGAAAATGTATTCAGGCCATTTAAGGTGAAGATGAGTTTGTTGCTTCACCGGAATAGACTTGGAGAAATTTAACATTACATTATTTGCTACCCATTATTGCAGTGAATGGGTGCCGCCAGAATGAGTCCAAAAATGACAATAATCCAAACCACTCCAGTCCATCAATAAGTGGAAATCTTCTTTGTTTGTAAGAAACAAATCCATCATCAAGGCGTTTTCGCTTCTGGACAAAATAGACCATTTTTCATGATAATATTTCTTTCATCCACTATTATCCTTGCTCATCAAAATCCACTGACTTTTTTTGCTTGTTAACAATGCATAATCTGCATATTTAATTCCTGATTCAAATGAGATGGCTATTTTTTTTACTGAAGATAAAAAAACATCTATGGATATTTTGGCCAGGACAAACATTTAAATGTTAAAAACCTATCAGTGATGGATTTGTTCATTACAAACACACTGCCTTATTTGATGGACTGGAGTGATCTGTATTGCTCGTGGATTATTATCATTTTTATCAGATGTTTGGACTCTCCTTCTGACGGCACCCATTCACTGCAGAGGATGCATTGGTGAGCAAGTGATGTAATGCTACATTTCTCCAAATCTGTACGGAGGAAAAAATAAACTCACCTACATCTTGACAGGCCTGTGGGCGAGTACACTTCCAGCCAATTCAAATTTCCATTTCTCTGTGGTAATATATGCTGGATATTGATTTTTTCATCTTCCCAGAGACTGTGAGGTATGTGCTTACAGAAGTGACAATCTACTGACATCACTCAGCTTCTCTCCGGTTGGTCTGCTGCTGGCTTTTAAAGACTATAGGTGAGCAGCGAACTATCCCTTTGGGCTCTTCAGGACTGCGTGACCAGACATATCCCTTGTGACCTCACCGCTCTGTTGTTTCCAATGTTACTGTACTGTGTTGCAGGGCGTTACGGATCTGGGATGTGGAACGAGATAAACTAGTTGCAGACACCGATCACAACCGAGCCGGTGGTGTGTGCTGTGCTTTCCATCCACACGAGGGCGTCATCGCTACAGGGTATTACAAGCCAAATCATTGACATTCATTTTCGGCTGACAGTGTTTACTCTAGAATTTTCTTCTGCTTGTATACGGCAATAAAGTTCTTTATATTTGACTGTAGGTGCAGAGACGGACATGTAAAATTCTGGCGAGTTCCTCGTCTCATTCCTCAACTCAAGCATCTGTGTCGGATTGCTCTAAGATTATCCATTTCAACCTATCAAGTGGAGGCTCTTCCCTTGCCAAAGAAAATCCTGGAATACCTCACTTACAGGGACATTCCAAAGCAAAAGATCGTATATTGTAAAGAACACTGCAGATGACTGAAAACGGTAATGTTTGTGGGTCAAACTTTGCTTTAAATGTTGCGTAAATTTTCTAGGATGCGGTTATGACATTATTGTGACTACATACATGAAATATTTATTTAAGGATTTAGTTTTTTGCATATCTACTTCGAAAGTGTAGCATCTGTTTTTACAAAGTACTGAGACAAGCATTATTTTAAGCTTAAAAAATAAACATTTCAGAAAACATTTCAGGGTTCTGCACTTTTTTTTTTCCAATATTTTGAACAATATGAAGAAGTAAACAACTTCCTCTCATGACATCACAGATCTATGTTACATAACCCTTTTAAAGTGTGAGGCAATGGTCTATCCATCGCTGACTACCATGTCTCTAACAGCTTGGAAAGCTGCAACCATTGAGCTCAGCTGAATCTTCTCATTGGTTCCAGAGGCCAGACGATACCTTATGGTTGAAATGGAAAGAACAGAAGTTAAAGCAGACTCAAAATATACATAAAATAAACTGATCAAAGGGTTTAGGGTTGGTGTGTTTTTTTTTTGTCATTTTAAATCGTGTCTTATTCTTTTCAAGGCTGCAATCATTTGAAATAAAATCAATTTAAAATTTCTATTTGAATACATTGTAAAATGCAAAGCTGAATTTTCAGTATCATTGCTAATGACCAATGTATGGAGCAAAAATCCTGCCTAAAGTATTTAAAAAAAAGCTTGTTGAATTCCACAAATTGAAAAAAAATACATTGCAATTAACAGTGCTTGCAGTTTAATGCATTGTATTTTCATGGCTTGCATTTTTATGAGCTGCATTTTAACATGGCTGTATATTTACGCAGAGAACATTTCACAAACGTTTTTACTGTTAAAATTCAGTAATCAATATTCACCTCACAAAGTTCACTTTTAAAATATTTAGTTTAATTCCAGCAATAATATTCATCAGGCAATATTCAACTTTCGGTTAGTTTTATTTCACTTTACAAATTCAGTGGTTCAAATACGACAGAGCACACATCCGGGAACTACAGGAAGAGCAGTAGATCCTAGAAGCCATCTGCTGTTAGATGTCAGTGTAACATCAGTTAATCAAGAAAACATGTTCATCAGTGTGACAGCAGGTGCCTCAAATGCTCACAACACAAACAAATGAAGAATTTTCTTTATTATTTAAGTTTCTTTATTTGGTTTTGCTGTACGCATGTTTTGTCAAATTGATGTTTGTTTGATTTTTTTTTTTTTTATATTTACACGTTTTCTGAAGTTCCAGAACTTTGAGCGCTCTCGGCCACTGTACACAACTTTAAATATATGACTTATTTAGAGTAAGTGATATTAAATATGAATATTTGATAATAAAAAACATTTTTTTAAAGCATAATTTCACTGTAAGAGTGGCGTTGGTCCAGAGCAGGAAAGAATTTAGTATCAAGCACCCAGTAGAAAGCACTCACTTCACAAGCCGCACGGATCTAATTTACTGTGTTACACATGTTTTTTCTTATTGTTAATTTCTTACATAACTAATGAGGTTTTACGTGAATAATCACCAATTCTGCGTGCATTAGACCGTTTCGGCGCACAGGTTACATGATTTTACCGTTTTTTGTTTCATATCAATGTATATTTACATTAATCAGGTGAATCCAAGTTGAACTCTATCTACGAGTATCTATGAGTCACATGAGAGTGGTGCTATTTGCTTCATTCGTATTTAAGTAATCAAAACAGTGTACACACCTCTTAACTCATTCACCAAATAACTTGACATAATAAATGTACTCACTCAATATCTGCAAGCTTTATAAGCAGGCCCATGCGGATGGAGGGGGGAAAGTCCACTGAAATAGAAACAAAAACATTAGAGTAAAATTAACACACCTAAAAACACTTTGATTGTGTGACCAATAAATCTAAATATCTAAATAAATAAAAAAATAAAAATAATTTTTACTCATTATTGCAGTCTGGTTTCTGAAAATAGTATAATATTGCGTGTGTACACTCTGCTACGTCTAACAGGCGTCCTTTAAAAACAAGAACAACCGGTTTCCATAGCAACCACAAAAGGATCTCCATGGTAACAAGGGCAGGGAAAACATGTAGCTCATCACTACATCAAAGTTGTGATGTGTTGTGCGTGTCGTTCTGCACCGTTTAGTTATTTTGAACAGGAACCATTTATAAAGCCACGCATGACTGAATTAAAAGTGTAGTCTTACCACGGTGAATGAGAAGATGGACTTCGGTTAAAATGTCATGAAGCGCCAGACCTTTTAGAGTTTTGAGCTGCAGAATTTCTGTTGGGTCCAGATAAGGATTTTGGAAACGTCATAAATTAATATCAGCAACTTACACCACAGTTCTAATACCTGTATAAACACTTAAATATCATTAAGAAAATAACAGTTTAATACATAAACACAAATGTAACAGATTAGAATACATAAATGTTTGATGTTATTTTCCTAATTTGCATACGTTTGTACATATATACATTTATGTGAGATTTTACCTAATACTTTATTTATTTATTGACTTGTTATTAATATATTTGCTGTACATTTTCATTTTACTGTTACTGTGGGGGGAAATAGAAATTGTTAAAACTTTTGGACAACAAGCGAAATCTGAATTATTAAACTAATAAAAAATAATTCATGATTAAAACACATTCTACATTATTGTGAATAAAAAATAAAATATAAAAATAATACAATTTTGTAAGGATCAAATTCACAAAATGTAATTCATGTTCATTTTAATTTATTTAGACGTTTTGTAGACACTGTCTTCCAAAGATTTCTGATCACCTCGCAGCTATCTTTAAAAAGCAAAAAAAATATAAAAGATTACAAATTTAACAAAACAAAAGCTTATGCGTTACTGTAATGCTTGGAGAACTAACTAAATAACTAACCAACCAACCACTAGAGTAGAAAGGATACGGTTGTACGCAGTGGTGAAGTCTTTATTGAGGGCCCAGTCCAGTATGTTGGCGATGTCTGATCTGAGAGGATGTCCAGTGCATGTGTACACTGTCTCCTCTGTCACCTTCCCATAGGCCATGTGTGTACTCTGGACATGAAAACAGATTTTTCCCAATATTTTTCATGCCAACAGCAATGCAGTAAGCAGACCACAAAACATAACTTTTTCATATGATACACACCTGTAAAATGTTCAACGATCGTCTCATATCTCCTGTTGAAAGGGTCACAATGGCCTTCATGCCATCTGGAGTGATGTCAATGCTGTCAGTGAAAAATAGATTTTTAAATATGCATGAATCCATGCTGGAGAAATACAATGTTTAGTTTTATTTGCTCAAAGCTGTGTCTTGCGGCCGAGGGCAGAGCCCCAATGTACTGTAAAATATGTGTGAAGAGTTTTTAATCAAAAGGGCTGGGTCACTCCAGCCAGGGTCCTTTTGTGTTCAGGGTCTTTTGAGTGGATCCATCTGATGACTCACTTCAGATATTGAGATTAAAAAAAAAACACTGGACGGGTTTAATGCTGTTATTTCAATGTTGCTCTGTTTTTTTTTTAACAAGCACAAAAGATGTCTTTCTAATTACTGATATTTACCTTTTCAAATGGAAATTGGGTGATGTGGATATCTTTCAGAATGCAATAAATTCAATACTAATTTCAATCAGAAACAACATCCGCTTGATCTGGTTGTTCTGTGATGAGAGTCTCACCTCTCTTGCTGTATCACATGCTCTAGTCTGGGAATCATCTGGCTCTGGGACAGGGGGCCGAAACGAAACCGTGTGCATCGAGACTGTAGCGCAGGTATGATCTTTGAAAGGTAGTTACAGATCAGACAGAATCGTGTGTTCTCTGTAAACTTCTCAATGACTGAGAGAGAGAGCGAGAGAAAGGAAAAAATAAATACATTTTAAAAGAAATCACACCCAACTTCAAAGTCTGCATAAATACAGCTCCAAAAAATAAACTAAAAATAGACAATTCATTATTTTAAATCATAACCTTTTTTAAAATAAAGAATATTATAAAAAAACATTTTTTTAATAATAATAACAACAACAACAATAACGAATATATCTGTATCTATAATATGCAGAAAACACATTCTTACATTTAAAGCATGAAGCACAAAAGCAGATGATCTGTCAAATGTATTTTTTTTTTTTACATCAATCATACTGCACTCATTCATGTCACTCATTAATAAAACCCCACTTAAATATTGTAATAATTAAATTAAATAAATTACATTAATTAATTAAATAATTAAAAAATAGATACTAAATCTTAAACTATATCACAATGCACGGTCTAAAAATAAAACATTAAATTAAATAATATAAAAGGCATGAAATTAAAATAGATATCCAACAGACATTCTTACATTTTAAAACCTAAAATAAGCATCCAGTTTTTTTTTTATAGAATTAAATGTTTGGTCAAATTTTACCTTAAACTCTCCTTAAATTTTTTTTTAAATCATAATCACATTGCTCTCATTCATGTGAAACAGCAGAACCCTATTCTTCTGCCATCGGGACATTTGGGGGCTCAGCAGGTGAGCTGATGGAGGGGCAGATGGTACGCTACCTCTCCTTAAAGCATTCTGTGCGTCCTGGGTCATAGCATCCGCCTCGTCCAGGATCACCAACTTAAAGCCTTTCCTACAAGAAGCAAACATAGGGGACATTAGCTACATTATTATTGGTAAACATTTTACTCAATAAAAAGGCAAGATGTCACTCAAGCTGCTAGATGAAAATTAAATACCTGTAATATATGTTTGTATATGAGTTGCGAGAACAGATATTATAATCACACAAACTGTTCATGAATGGGATGTAAGGGTGAGTACTGCTCTTACTTGAAGATGGTTCGTGTGCTGGCAAAGCTGAGGATCGGCCCCCTCACCACATCTATGCCACGGTCATCTGACGCATTGAGCTGTTGAAATAAAATACAGAAAAGTTTCCATTACAAAAAAATTTAAACTGAAAATAAATATAGAATGGACTTAATATCAGACAAAATTAACAACAGACTTATTTCAATTTGAATAACATTGTAACATTGTACTTGGTCTCAGTACATGTTTTTTTTTTTATTCATTGGAACAGGTTTGGGGAAATTTCAAGTAAGGGATATTATAGACAGAGAACCCTATTGTGAAAAAATGATATGAGATTAAAAACGTCTCAGTGGATTTGTTCATTACAAACTGTGTGGCTTTTTTAATTCACAAGACATTAATTAATGAGCTGGAGTGGTGTGGATTATTCACCACTGGGAAAAATTGGCCAAATCTAGAAAACATCTGTAAAAACAAAAAACAAAACACCACAGTACCTCCAGGACCATGGAGTTGAACTCTTTATCTTTGTACAGCTGTCTGGCACATGCTAGTATAGTAGAGGTTTTTCCTGTTCCCGGAGGTCCATAGAAGAGCAGATGAGGAAGTCGTTCTTCACTGAT